>JAHKKF010537928.1:0-10041 GCA_019740295.1 Labeo calbasu
TTATACTATACAGTATGTATTCAGATATTAATTATAAATATTAAATACAGTTATTAAATAATAATTTATTTTTATATTTATATACACACATGAATACATTACCTTTAATTAACATGTAAAATATACTTTCTACAGCGTGTCTAATAATAGTAATAATAACAATAATTTTATGTTATACAGTATGTGTTCCTATATTATAGATGTAATCCTGGACCACAAAACCGGTCATAAGTAGCATGGGTATATTTATTTTCTTTGATGCCAAAAATCATTAAGACATTAAGTAAAGATCATGTTCCATGAAGATATTTAGTACATTTCCTATTGCAAATATATCAAAACGTAATTTTGGATTAGTAATATGAATGGCTAAGAACTTCATTTGGACAACTTTAAAGGCGATTTACTAATATTTAGGGTTTTTTGCACCCTCAGATTCCAGATTTTGTCTTACATCGAAGAAAAGCTTACATATTTAGCTTTCAGGTGATGTATAAATCTCAAATTCAGAAAATTGACCCTTATGACTGGTTTTGTGGTCCAGGGTCACAAATATGAAATAAAATGTATGTATTTAGTGTGTTATAGATATGTATATATAGTTTGGACTAGAAACCAAACACTTCAAAACAAGTCAGAACAATTGATAATTTGAACAGGCATGGAGCGTTTGCAAAGCACAGCATTTTGTTGGTTTTAATGTTTCGATGTTTATGAATATAAGAGGCCGCAGTGGACCAGATCTTTGGCATGTGTTTGAGATTGTTTGTTTTTGAAGTGCTCTAAAAGCTTTATGCTCTTCTGCGAGATATCCTCGGGGAGTTCTGGACCACCAGTGGAGGAGAATCAGGAGGAATGCTGGAGTCTTTTGTGTGAGGCTCTGGGCTTTCAGGAGCGACCTCGGACGATTAACAAATCAATTACACGCCGCTGCATTTCGTAACAGAGAGACATGTGCCGTAGCTCTGTATCCTCAGCATGGAGCCGTGCCGATTCGAACCACCCTGCACTCTGACCGACCCCTGACGGCACTGCTCCAGCCGTGAACCCAACGGGTGACCTTATCCAATGAGAGCGAGCAGATTGCACATGTGTTTGTTTGTCTTCACATTCACTGAAGCAGAAGTGTGCTTGACATTTCCAAAGCAGTACCTCAAAGCTGCCAGCGGAAACTTTTAACACCCTTCCGCATGAGAAACACATTCTAAAGTTAGCGTCGTACACCCAAAACCGCTCTTAATTAGTGCGCAGTCCATTTGTGGATGCTTCCGTACTTAATTTATCTCTTGCAGTATCATGTTTGCGTTTTTAGAAACCACTTAGCTTTTTTCCAAACTACAGGGTTCAGATAAGGATTAACTGTCACGCTGTTTGATGCTAACCGTCTCATCCGGGGTTCTCTTCCATGTAACACCTTTTTGAAATTCTAATTAGTCCCACACACTTCATCGCAACGAAATCAAATTATGTGGGAGATTTCTGCACAAGTAAAACATGCAGTGCAACGTGGGAAGTGAGGTTGTTAAGCTGTCGGTGAAATCGCGGGGCACATTTTGGCCGAACTGCTGGGCTCGCTACTTGAAAGGGAATAATACAGGAACAAGAGGTGCACATCTTTGAACAAATTAGTTTTGAAAGGGGTTTCTTCTTTTCCTCACATATTTTCCTGTCTTTGATGGAAGAAAGAGTCTGATTCTTCATCTCTGTCTGTTGCTCTCTGTCCCTCAGTTTTATTTGCCCTTCCAAGGATCAGTCTACAATATGTATGCCAGTTGTGCCCATATACTAAAGCCAAAAAATACTAAATAAATAAATTATATATTATTATTATTATTATTATTATTATTATTAATATTTACATTATCATTAACAGTCTCATTAAATTACTGTTTTATGTAGTACTGGGCAACAATTAATCGCGATTAATCACATCAAAAATACAATAAAAAAAAAATATATATATATATATATATTAGGGCTGTCAAACGATTAATCACGATTATTCGCATACAAAAAAAAAGTTTGAGTGTGCCTAATATATGTGTAATTATTAAGTATATATAAGTACAAACACATCCATGTATATATTTAAGAAATATTTACAAGTATATGTATTTATTATTTATTATTATTATTTATTATTAATTGTTATATAATTTATATTATATATAAATAAACATATTTTGTACATAAATAACATATTTCTCTGAAATATATACATTAATTTGTGTATTTTTATATACATAATAATTACACACACATATATTAGGCAAACGCAAACTTTTATTTTGTATGCGATTAATCGTGATTAATCATTTGACAGTCCTAATATATAAATAAAATATGTGTGTGTGTACTGATATGTACATAAATACACACACATACAGTATGTATTTTGAAAATATTTACGTGTATATATTTATATTCATATAATTTATATTATATATAAATATATTTAAAATATACACATAGCATATTTTTCTTACATATATACATGCATGTGTGTATTTACATGTACATAATAAATATACACAGTACATACGCATATATTGTGTACACAAAAACTTTTATTTTGGATGCGATTAATCGTGATTAATCAAGATTAATCGTTGCCTAGCACTATTTCTAAGCATTTTACATTTATTCCAAAATAATAACTCAAGGCAGTAACAATTTAAACAATACATGTTATTTGTGAACTTATGTTCAGCTATTCTTTTCAATAGTTAACTTGAACTATTTTCGAATTTTTCGGATCATCAGTTATCAAAGCTCGGTAAATATTGGCCAAAGACACAGAGATTTACTTTAAATCTCACCAAGCTGATTACTCACTAAAAACTCAGACAGATCATGTTTTCAGGTCTTATTTTGATGTAACAAAGTGGTTATATCTAAGTCTGTGAGTTGTTTACTTACTTTTTAGTTAGTTTTTACTTTAATGCCATTTTATTGTTCATTCAGACTGATTTGCGAACAGTGAATGTGCACGAACACAAGAGACGGGATTTATCGCATGAACCAGTCACAGCCGAACATAACCAGTCACGTCCAATTATATCCTGATGACTTTTCCCCATTCATTCTCAATTACCCCCCACTAAACTCACAGCACGCTTTAGGGGGTCTGCTAAAACTCAATGGGCTCAGGGGAGGTGAGGAAAACGCAGACTGCCGCTGTAACTTTCCCTGCTGGTGTTGCTGTTGGACAGTGTTGGAAAATTTAGTGTTTTATACACTTTTTAATGTCGTATTTTGTAATATTGAGAAGGCACTGCCTCCCTTGCCTCCTCAGAGGAAACGCCCCTGATATATATATCCAAGTAGAAAATACACCCTTTTCCTAAAATGACCCCTAAGCCTTTTGCTCTTTCACAAGTCTTGCTCCCTAAAGCCTCAGAATGGTTAAACCATCCACCATGTTTCGACTCAGAGAGGTTATCCCTTGTATCACACCTCTAATGTGCTTAACTGGAAAGCCAAGTTACTTCTCTCTTTCTCAAGCCCTCATTCTCACTCTGTCCCTCTATCCTTGACCGTCTGCCTCAGGTCTCGCCATAGTGTCTGAAGTGTCGTAGAGGGTCTGAGCATGAAAAATGACACTGTAAAAGCCTTTTTATATATCATAATGAGCTTAAGAAATGTATTTTCCACTTCGCTTGTTTTAAGAACTACGACTAGAGCTATAAGGACGAGTTGAATGTCAGAAAGCCTTTTGCTTTTTCGCATTCAACAAACCTGAGAAACCTGAGTTATCGTTTTTTGCACTGTACTCGCACCAGAAAAGGACAGCCGCCATCTTTTTTTTTGTTAACATACTTAGTTATGGGATTATGTTCTGCTTTTTCCAAAGAGAAAATTGGGTCTTATCTGGTCTGTATGACAGTTGCCACTGACTGCAGCCGTGTCGGCCGGACACAGGCGGTTGGGAGATAGAAGCAGGACTGCCCTGAAGCGCTTATAATCCCACCCGGGATTACTGTAATCTCCCTCTCTTCATTTTTGAAATCGGGATTTGTAAAAAGAAGTGGTGACTAGATGCGGCTATTGCCACTGAGATACACTGTGGCTTAAATATGCATAAGGGCTTCTTTTGTGGCTCAGATCGCTTGATCTGTAGTTACGACGAGCGCTGGAATTGAAAATCGCAGTAATTGCTCTCAGAAAGGATTTCATGTATTCAAGACACAAAAGAACAGACACGTAAAAAAATGTAATGCGGATCTGCATTTAGATTTAGCCTAATTTGGCCGGTGCTCTTATTCAAGCATTAAAATAGCATTTAGTCTTTGCTTATGAATATTAATTAAGTGACATGAATTTATCCAATAGTTCTAACTGAAATGCAGACGGACATTAAAACACAATTTTAAATGCGATAAAAATTAAAATACTCATACTCATGTTATTACAAACCTGTTTGACTTCATTTGCTAAACAAGGAAGATGATTCACACAATAAACGTGTTGTTTGGACCCCATTGACTTCCACTGTAAAGATAAAAAAACAGTTATGATTCATCCAGTAGTTCTAACTGAAATGCAGGCGGCTTTTAAAACACAACTTTAAATGTGACAAAGTTAAAAATACGTCAGTGTTTACTCTGATACTCATGTCATTCCAAACCTGTTTGACTTTCTTTTCTTTGTGAAACATGAAAGATGATATTTCGAGTCATTTTATCACACAATAATTGTCCGTGTTGTTTGGACCCCATTGACTTTCATTGTATGGATAAAAAAACAGTTAAAACCCAATGAATTTATCCAGTAGTTATAACTGAAATGCAGGTGGCCAAAGTTAAAAATAGGTCAGTTATTACTCCCATACTCATGTCATTCCAAACCTGTTGGACTTTCTTTCCTTAGAAACACGAAAGATGATATTTCGAGTCATTTTATCACACAATAAACGTCCGTGTTGTTTGGACCCCATTGACTTTCATTGTATGGATAAAAAACAGTTGAAACGCAATGAATTCATCCAGGTTTTTGAACGCAAGTAAAAAAATATGTCCATTTTTACTCTTACTCATGTCATTCCAAACCTGTTAGATTTTCTTTTCTAAACATGAAAGATATTTTGAGTGATTTTTTTTTTTTTTTTCCCACACAGTAGACGTCAGTGTTGTTTGGACTCCATTGACTTTCATTTTACGGATAAAAAACAGTTGAAACAGGATGAATTCATTCAGCAGTTCTAACTGAAATGCAGGTGGCCATTAAAACACCGTTTTAAATGCCATAAAGTTAAAAATATGTCCGTTTTTACTCTCATATTCACGTCATTCCAAACCTGTTTGACTTTCTTTCCTTTGCTAAACATGCAAGATGATATTTTGAGTCTTTTTTTTGTACCCCATTTACTTTTTTTGGATGCTGGATGATATTTTGAGTCTTTTTTTTTTTTTGTACCCCATTAACTTTAAGTGTATGGATAAAAAACAGTTAAAACAGGATGAATTCATCCAGCAGTTCTAACTGAAATGCAGGTGGTCATTAAAACCATTTTAAATGCCATAAAGTTAAAAATATGTCTGTTTTTACTCTCATACTCATCTCATTCCAACCTGTTTGACTTTCTTTCCTTTGTGAAACACGAAAGATTTTGAGTCTTTTTTTTTTTTTTTTCACACAATGAACATCAGCGTTGTTTGGACCCCATTGACTTTCATTTTATAGATAAAAAACAGTTGAAACAGAAAGAATTTGTCCAGTAGTTCTAAAATGCAATTTTAAAAACAATTTTAAATGCAACAAAGTTAAAAATATGTCTGTTTTTGCTCTCATACTCATGTCATTCCAAACCTGTTTGACTTTCTTTTCTTTGTGAAACACGAAAGATGATATTTTGAGTCTTTTGTACCCCATTAACTTTCATTGTATGGATAAAAAACAGTTAAAACAGGATGAATTCATCCAGCAGTTCTAACTGAAATGCAGGTGGCCATTAAAACGCCATTTTAAATGCCATAAAGTTAAAAATAGGTCTGTTTTTACTCTCATACTCATGTCATTCCAACCTGTTTGACTTTCTTTCCTTTGTGAAACACATGAAAAATTATATATTGAATCATTTTTTCACACAACAAACTTCAGTGTTTTTTGGACCCCATTGATTTTCATTGTGAAACAGTCTCCAAAATATCTTTTGTTTTCCACAGAAGTCATACAGGTTTGAAAAAAGACATGAGGGTGAGTAAATGAAGACTTCTGTTTTTTTGTACTGTAGCGAAACGAAACAAAACAAAAGAGACTTGTAAAAGTGACAATGGTTGTTATGCTCCAATGTAGGATCATTTTAGGACAATGATATCACTCAGAAGTAGTCTTACGTGGACATTTGGGACGTACACAGATTAGACTTGAGCATTAATGGCGATTTATCTAGTGTGTCTGTGCACATCAGCGCCGCTTAAACTCTTAAACAACAGAAAGCGGTGTGCCGTGGCTATTATATTTAAAAGGTTCCTGTCAAATCCTGGCTTAGATAAAAACGGATGACCTGCGGTGTCTGTTGGGCTCCCCGTAATTAATCTGGATGAATATAACTCTGACCACAAACGTCTAGAGTCATGTGGCGTTAATTTCAAAGGAAGCAATTAATTTTTCAAAACTTTTAACTGGGGGTCTGGGGCTGGGAGCAGGAAATGAGCGGCGATGGCATTTGGTTCGTTAAGGCCAGACGATTGATAGGCTCAGTAACCACAGGAAAACACATGACCGGCTAATTGAATTTGATCACTTGGTAATGCACTAGAGAAATGACCTAATCAATGCTCGTGCCATTGAGTAGGCCATTCTTTGTCTCTCCCCCTATAATGAATACGTCGCTCGAGAGTCCGATTATTCTCTTATTCATTTGATTCGGCTGGGCACGCACAGGGGTAACTTGTCCTGGTCTTGTTTGTTGTGTAGTTGTAAACATTGATCGCTCTTTGTTTATGAAGCTTTATTGTGTACATTTCGCAAATGCTATTCCACCCAGGGGCCTGGTGTTCAAACAGCCAAACAAACAGATGCAAAAAAAAACTCTGTTTGCCCTTGAAACCTTTGATTCTCAATAGCCCGTCATGTCAGATGGCTGTTTTACACTCAATTAGGGAGCTATTGGACCCAAGTCTGTTTGCAGTCAGAGTTTAGTTTGTTTAGTTGCTGTGAAAAGTTTTCTTCTGGGGTACAGTTAATGTGGACTCCTGCACGGTTCGCAGTTTGTGCGAATAAATCTAACTTATGGAAGTGAGCCATATTTGAGGTTCATTTGCATCTTTGCATGTTTTTGGTCACATTTACCAAAGAGCATTTCTCATAGCGGCTTCTCTCTGAATAAACGTTTTGGTGGAAAATACAACACCATAAAATATGAATAAAATTAAAATACAATTAATATAGGCCTTCTACAAGAATAAAGTCATAGGATTACGAGATTAAAGTAATATTATTTTGAGAATACACAAAATAATGAAAATAAGTTGTAGAACTATTTTCTTTTAATTTATTTGTTTGTTTGTAATATTTTATTTTAATTTAATGCATTCTTCATAGATGTTCGTTTTAGATTCACATTTTTGGTGGTAAATTCAATGCAACTATAAGCAATTTAGTGCAATAAAATAAAATAATAATTAGAGAATAAAATAATATTTAAACACAATCTCCTTATATTAATAGGCCTCATACAAAAATAAAGCCATACCATTATGAGATTAAAGTAGTAATATTTTGATAATAAAGTGAAAATAGTGATAAAATTTCATTTAATTTATTTTAAAATAGAATTTAATTTAATTTAACTTATTTTATTTTAATGTCACACAAAAACACAACAGCTACCGCTAGTACTCATTGTAGTACTGTCATTGATGTTGCAAATATAAAACAAAAAAAAAGTTTTAAAATTTCAAGAATGTGTAAAATTTAATTAAATTAAAAATGTAATCTAATTTAACATTATTTTATTTTATTTTATTGTATATTGTTTTATTTTATTTTTTATTTTTTTAATGTTCCACAAAAATACTACAGCTACCGCTAGTCTCATTTCAGTGCTGGGATTAATGTTGCAAATGTAAAATAAATAAGTAAATAAATAAAACTAAAATTAAAAGTTGCAGAATTCCAAGACTTTTTAAATTTTCATTTAAAATGTAATTTTATTTTATTTTACTTTATTATTTTATTTTATTTTATTTTATTGCAATGTTGCACAAAAAAATACAGTTAGTTTTAATTTAAAATGTAATTTATTTTATTTTATTTTATGCAAATGTAAAAAAATAAAAATAAAAATAATAGTTGTAGAATTCCAAGAATTTGTACATTTTAATTTCAAATGTTTTATTTTGTTTTGTTTTATTTTATTTTATTTTATTTTATAGTTGCACAAAAAATATAGTCACCATTAGTACTCATTGTAGTATACTGGCATTGATGTTGTAAATGTAAAAAAAAATAATAATAATAATAATAAAATAAAGGTTGTATAATTCCAGGAATTTTTAAACATTTTTAAATTTTAAAATGTACATTTATTTTATTTTATTTTGTTTTGTTTTGTTTTGTTTTATATGTACATGGCAAAACTACATAGCCACCATCTCCCAGAGTGAACAGTTTGTCAGAAAACTGTATATATTTGTCCACTTGGCAAACTTACAAGGTGAAAGTGGACAATTTTTCTTCGTAATGCACGCACATGCTCCTCTCTTCGTGTTTGTGTTGTCAGACAGCAGAGGGCACATATCTGGCACGCCGGAATACCCAGATGCATTTCACAAGCTGGAGCGTTCCAATGACGTTCGAAAGGCAGATGGGCATCTATGCTGCATAAGCATCCCTTCCTTTTCCCCATGGCATCTTTCCCCCCCACCTCAGTACCTTTCACTTACCGTGCCTCTATATTTCCCTCTGTGATTGTCCTGTAAACACGCTTATGCACATACACAGGTTTGCTTGTCTTTTGTTCATTTGTCTCTATTGAAAGGACGCATCTGGCTGGTCACCGTGAAAACACTCCAGAGAGGGTACTGAGGATTCACTGAAATAGATGAGCCATTTTCTGCCTATCTCTTGAGAGAGTCTGTTTTTCTCCCACACACTCCCTTACACATACTGATTCCCTCTCGTTTTGTTTCTTTTCTTTGGACTGGGAGCTTAAGGAAACTTTGTACTGCTTGTGATGACAACTGTGTTGTTTGCGAGCGGGAGTTTGCCTTGCTGTTGTTTGGGGAATTTAAGTTTATGTTCAAAAGTTAGCTACATCTTACAAAACTTCTTTGAGGAGGCGCCAATAGCCTCGTGGGCACCGTGCCGGCATATAGCGCCGTTGCTTTTTGGGTATCCTGAGTTCGAGTTCTGGCTCACAGATCTTTCCCAATCCTGGCCCCTCTCCCCCTCTTTTTTACTCTCCCATTTTGCTCCCTGTCGCATGTACTGTCCTATCCTAATAAAAAGGCAAAAGTGCAACAAAAAAAAAAAAAAAAAAGTAATAAATGTATAAAAATGTATATATTTATACATTTTTCTTTTAAGAATGTTTTTTTGTAATTTTAACTTTAACTTTTACAATCTTTTTTTATTAGTAGTATTTATAAATTATCTACAGGAATACATTTATAAATGTATAAAAAGTAATTATTTATAAATATTATTATAAATAAAAAATGTATGATAAAATTGTTTAATTATATATATATAAATATAATTTTAACTAACTTTCTTTTAAAAGTTGAATAATGTTTTTTCATTATTACATTATTATTATTATTATTATTATTATTATTATTTGTAATTTTCGGTGTGTGTTAGGGATGTTGTTAATCTTTTTTTATTAGCAGTATTTTCTACAACATCATGCATTTATAAATGTATAAAACATACTTTTATAAATCAAATAAAGTAATTATTTTATATTATATTACATATATAATTTTTTTTTTTTACGTTATATTTAATTTTAAATGTGTGTTAGGGGTGTTACTCTTATTATTATTATAATTATTATAAAATTTATTAGCATTTATAAATTATCTAAAGTAGTAT
>JAHKKF010537932.1:0-32538 GCA_019740295.1 Labeo calbasu
AAAATATACTTTGTTGTTTCTACATTAATTTGAAGATATGTGAAATTATTGCAATATAAAAGTATAATTAAAAACTTTAACGTCAGGTGGGATTAATCGCGATTATTAATATTTAAGGTTAATTTTTTTTAATCGATTGACATCACTAATATTTTTTTTCTGCCATTCTCATGTTAAAGGATTAGTTCACTCCTTAATTATAATTTCCTTATAATTTACTCGCCCCCAGGTCATCCAAGATGTTCATGCCTCTTTGTCTTCAGTCAAAAAGAAATTTTGGTTTTGAGGAAAACATTCCAGGATTTTTCTCCAAATTTATGCTCTTTGTTCCCAGCTTCACAAATTACGCAATCACATTGGAAAGGTCACATGTGATGTAGACGGAAGTACCGATCCAGTGTTTACAAAGCGAATGTGCAAAAAAAGCCAAATTCCCCTTACAAAAAAAGGTGAAACAAGGATTTTGGGCGATTTTGAAGTTGGAGGAGAAAATGAGATGGAGTTTTTCAATATATCCCAGGGTTTCCGCGGTTCTTAAAGTCTTAAAAAGTCTTAAAACACTTTTCCATGAATTAAGGCTTTGAAAAGGAGCAGCAAGTCTTAAATTCATATGATCATGGCATTAATTTTCGTGAGGGATTGTTTTCTCATGTTTCATTTTAAAGTGAAGCGAAAGCGTAATTTCTGTGCTACATGGCTTAGGTCGCTCAATATTCATTAAACAGTACGGGGTAGATGGTGGTATGTGCTGCTTCATCTCTGTCACCCGAAGAAGAACTTGTCATTTAGATTTTTCTTTTACAGTAATAAAAATAGAGTTCAGTTAGAGAACAGACAATACAATTAAAACTAAACGTGGCTGGCTGCTCAATGCAGTTTGCCGAACGACAGTCGCATCACATTTCATTTATCACGTGAAGAGAGTGAGTCGAGATAAAGAAAAGAAAAGAGAAGAGAAAAAGAAAAGAAGAGAGAAGTCAGAAAGACAATACTATGGCGGAAGAGTTTCAAAATGAAATGCAAAAGCGGCCGTTTTAAAAATATTTTGGATTTTGAAAAGTTGACTTCTGCCATTTATCGAGGGTGATAGTGGAAGCTTTATGTTTATTTGTTTGCACAGTGTTTGCTGATTTTTATTCATTTAAACTGTAATTAATTTTTTTATTTTATCTTACATCAAGGTGTATGTCGTGCTTCCTCCTTATTCGTTTTGCTTATAAACGTTTTACGTTTTTTATTTATTTGGTTACATAGTGTTTACTGATTTTCAGTTTTATATATCTATTTAAACTTTGTGTAAGTTATTATTTTATATTAGGCATGTAACGTGTATTATTATTTGTTTTGTTAATAAAAGTTTGTTACGTTAATATTAAAAGTGAAAGTAAAATGCGCACAACGCTTTTACAAGCTACTTAAAACCGAAGGAAGGTGAAGAAAAGAGGGAAACAAACTAAAAACAAACAATAGCTTGACGCCAAATTGCTGCTAATTTGAAAGTGAAAGTAAAATGTGCCTTTTACCAAAGGAAAGCGAGGAAAAGAGGGAAAACTCAAACTAACTAAAAACAAACAGTCGCTAGTTGCTGAATTGCTGTTAATTTGAATGTGAAAGTAAAACTTGAACTATACTTGGAGAACTATACTTGGAGAACATGTTTTTTTTTTCCCTTAAATTTTCTTTTGTTGGTCTTAATGTCTTAAAGTCTTAAATTTACCCTCATAAATCCTGCAGAAACCCTGTATCCAATCTTTATGAAGCAAATTACACAGACAAAGAACTAGCCACGCGTAACCTTTCCAACGTTATTACGTAATGCGTGAAGTCGTAGGCGCGCATGGCAGAACTAGTGCATTTTTGTTTGTTTCTGACATTTCAGTAAATAAGACCCTTATTCCTCTGCTGGGATTGTGTAGAGCCCTTTTAAGCTGCACTGAAACTGCAATTTGTACTTTTAGCCAGCTGATCCCCGTAATTCCACTTATGGAGAAAAATCCAGGATTGTTTTCCCTCAAAGACCTTAATTTTGACTGAAGAAAGAAAGACATGAACATCTTGGGATCATACAGATCCATACTTGGAAAAAAAAATCTGAAACATACACAAACTCAGGAGTATCTTTGCCACATACGTCATGCGTCTAACTCGTTTTTTAAGACATTAGTCATGTTTAGCATGTTTTTGTAAAAGATATACACTATAAATACACTAATTAAATGTATATTTCTGTTTCAGTAGTACCTCAGTGTACTTGGGGAAAAAGTATACTAAATACCACTAATACTTAAATACTAAATACTTAAATACTAATACATTGAAATAAAGTATATTACTGCAAAAATATACAGTTTTTTGTATTATTATTTCTTAAAATTTAATAATTTTAATTTAATTTTAAATTTTGAGGAAAACATTCCAGGATTTTTCTCCATATAGTGGGCTTCAATAGTGCTCAACAGATTGAAGGTTAAAAATACAGTTCAAAAGCTGCTTCAAAGGGCTCTAAACTATCTGAGCCGAGGAAGAAGGGTCTTATCTAGCGAAACGATCTGTCATTTTCTTAAATGAATATTTATACACTCTTTAACCACAAACACTCATCTTGTCTAGCTCTGCGATGCGCATGCGTACTCTGCGCACTCTGGTTCATGACAGTTAGGGTATGTTGACGTCAGTACAAAGATGTTGGACAATTCTGAAGTTGTAGGAGAAAATAAGATGGAGTTTTTCACCATACTCTACCTTTTTTAGCCGGAGTACACAGACGATGAACTTGGACGTGATTCGTAGTAGTGATGGGAAGTTCGGATCATTTTATCGACTCTGACCTTTGAGTCTCATTCAGCAAAATGAACGAATCTTTTTTCGAGTCATTTTGTTCATTTTAGCAAAATATACTAAAATGTTACGTGTTACTTCCCTAACACATCTACTGCTTACACAAACGTTGATCACACTACAAACAAGACAAAACTATAATGCTATAAGAAGTTATTGTTTACATTGTTTATCTGACAAGTTTTTAGGTTTGAGTCGTTCGTTCATCACGTGACAGCCCCATAAGCTCAACCAATGCAGTGTGAGCTGGAAAAAGAATTGATTAGTTCATCTCTCGAGCCTTCGGGTTCGAGTCGTTTGTTCATCACGTGGCAGCCCCATAAGATGAACGAATGACTCGAAAAACCTGAAGACTCAAAACAGGTGAACTAATTCCAGTACAGAACCTAATAGGATGTTGCATATGCGCGACTGAACGAATCACTCCCCGAGACGACTCGTTCTTCCCGAGTCACATTAAAGAAGTTAAAGACTCGTTCAAAATGAAAGAGTCGTTCAGGAACAACCCATTATTAATTCGTAGCATAGTGAACGCGCATCCCAAAGCCTGTGCTGCACAAGCTTTTGTGCTTAAGTATACAAATTTTTATTTTTCGAAAAAAATGACAGATCGTTTCGCTAGATAAGACCCTTCTTCCTCAGCTGGGATCATTTCGAGCCCTTTGAAGCTGCATTTAAACTACATTTTGGAAGTTCAAAATCGGGGCACCAATCAAGTCCATTATATGAAGAAAAATCCTGAAATGTTTTCCTCAAAAAACATAATTTCTTTACAACTGAAGACAAGAAGACATGAACATCTTGGATGACAAGGTGGTGAGAATTATTTGTAAATTGTTGTTCTGGAAGTGGACTTCTTCAAGTACATTTTGGAAGTACACTAAGTGTATTTTAGTGCACTTTTTTAACCTGGGTAAACAGAATGCATGAAATTGCATTAGACATTCGCTTTAAATAAATAATGCAACACCACACGGCAAGTAAATTAAGGTGTTAAAAGCTTTTCCTAAGGTTCTGTACTTGTATGCCATCCACAGCTGCCCCGAAAATATTGGTAATTAAGAATATAATCCTGGAGTATGTAGAAACTAAGTTTCATGAGCTTAAATGGTTCAGAACATTGTTACAGCATTGATTTTTTTTGGTTTTGGTCGCACATGCAGTTGTGCAATCTGATCCCATGCTAACATTAGGAGATATTTTGGCCTTTTTTATCCTAGTGGGTTTTTAAAATTTGCTTTTAGCTGCCTAACTTAGACTGTTTGACTGTTTCGTTCTTTTTAGGTGCTGTTGTTTTTTCAAGAGGAGGAAGAGGAAAGCGCTCCAGCGGCACAAGTGAGGAGAAACATCTTTGAAACGTTAAGAGTCACTGGTGCGTTTAAAGTAAAAAATAAAAGCAAAGGACTCGAGCTGAAACGTGGAGCTCCACCTCAGAAGAGAAACTCACTGCCTCACTTTTGGCATCTGCTCGGAGAGGACACACACCCCAGTACTCTGGGCTCTGACACTCTTTGTAAGGAAACAATTCAGTGGAACAAATAAATATATTTGTACAATGTGGGACACCAGAAGAGACTTCAGCGGTCAGAAATAAGATGATATATGTTATGTGAGTTAAACCCAGATGGACTGTTTAAACTTGTATTTTAGATGACATGCAAAACGATTATTTGAGAACTAAAAGGCAACCAGACTCACACTTACACACAGACATCCGTTCACTTTCACACTGGCTGGATGAGTGAGTGACGTGCTCCATGGTGTTTTTGTTTTTTATGGGATCAAAAGAAGTGGGGAAAGACTGCTGACTGACGTATGGAGAGAAGTACACCGGTTTCAGACGACCTATGTAAATTGTCTTTCCTTTTTGTTTTTGTAATTTAAAAAGTTGTTTTGAACATCTGCTCTCCCGGTTTTACTCATGTTGTAGAATGTGTGAACTTTTTTTTTTTTTTTTAACCGCTCTTAGTGTTTATTTTCTCTTCTTTTGTTTTTTTACTTCCTCTTTTTTCCTGTCGATGTGGATGATGTTGTAGCACAGTGGCTGGTCTCAGGTACTGTGGGAGACGGAGAGAAATGCGTTGGATCTCTCCTCTGTGAATTGCACTTTTGGGGGGAAAAAGCTAACCGTTCGGCATTTAACAGGAAGCAAGAAATAAAGGCAGACGTGGGATCATTGATACAGCAGGCTGGTCTCTCCCAAAGGGACAAAAGTGATTCTCTCAGTCAAAATTGTGCTTTTTTTGTATTTTGCATTAGATTAAGTTACCTGGGAATCATAGTTTGTGCCTTTCCAAGTAAAACATTTAACACTAATGTGTCCCTCTCTACGGTTCCTATCCAGGTGAGGTGTCCACAGCCCTCTCAGATTGTTTGTTCTCTACCGTGCGCTCCGTGCCAGTCGAACGGAGCCTGATGGCATTTCTCAGATTTCTTTTTCACTGTTGTAAAGTGCATCATAGCAAAGCTCCATGAAGACGTTGAGTCTGTGGGTTGCCTATCAGAATGAGGATGTGTATTGATTTACATACCTATTAAATGTTGCTTTTCTTCTATGCCTCATAAGATGTTACATGTTGTGTTTGTGTGCATAATCATGGTAAATTCTGGTGGTTGTTCCAGCAAGAGTTATTTCAGTACAGTTCGCATTATGTGACCATACAGAGGCAGTTGCTGTTAATCACCAGGATGTGGTGCCATAGATCACATTTGGAGCTGCAAAGCCATTGGCTTAACTTTTATTGCACATGATAGTAAGTGTCACATGCTTGTAGTTTATTTTACAGTGATGAGGAGGACATGTTTACACCTCCAAATGACTTTTTTCCACTGTTTCTCAGATACAGCTGAGCCAACCAATTATGACATCCTGTGATTGTTCAATCATTAACGTTTTTTTTTTTAACAACAGAATGTCAGAAAACATGAATGGACTATTCTTAGATATAGTTTAGAGCAGTGGTTCTCAACCAGTTATTCATGATTTACTAGAAAAGGATTAAGAATATTATTATTAGCTTAATTTCTGCCTAGTAAAATATTTTAGAGTTTGAAGTAACTCGAAAAATGTGCATTCTTTTTAAAACTTTTAATAAAGTTATACAATTGTATTAATTACCACTAAAAGAAGGGTTCTAGAAAGCGTGCTTTCAAAATCAGGCTACCCTAATGTAATCCATGTTTTTTTGGGGGTTTTTTTTCTTAAAAATTCATTTTTTTTAGAAATAAAAAACTCGTTGAGGGGGAGAATTAAAGAGATGGGTAATCCAAAAATTAAAATTCTTTCATCATTTGCTCACCAAGCCTGAATTGCAGCAAAAACTGCAAAAATCAGTTTTTTTCTATTTAAAATAACTGTTTTTTTATTTGAATATATTTTAAAATGTAATTTATTCCTGTGATTTCAAAGCTGATTTTTTTAGCGTTATTACTCCAGTGACATGATCCTTCAGAAATCATTCTAATATTCTGATTTGCTACTCAAAAGACATTTATTAATAATAATAATAATAATAATAAGAAAAAAATAAACTACACTGACTCCAAGCTTTTGAATGATACATGCTGATCTTTGGATCTTTCTATTCATCAAAGAATCCTGAAGAAATGTACTCAACAGTTTTATATATTGATGATAATGATGATGGTAATAATAATAATAATAATAATAAATGTTTCTTGAACAGCAAATAAGCATATTAGAATTATGTCTGAAGGATCATGTGACAGAAGTGAAGACTGAAGTAATGATGCTGAAAATTTAGCTTTGATATAAGGAATAGATTACGTTTTACAAATGAATTCAAATAGGAAATTATTTTAAATAGTAAAAATACTTCAAAATGTTACTGTAATTTGGATCAAATAAATGCAGGCTTGATGAGCAGAAGAGATAAAAAAAAACATTAAAAATCTTACTGTTCAAAAACGTTAGACCGGTTGTGTACACGTTATTAAACTTAGTTGTGACATTAGAGAGTTGGTTTTAAATAAAATGAATACGCACTGAATTTAGTGTTGCCCTTACGAAAATTACAAACTACAAATAAAACCAAAAAAACCATGGTCTTGCTACACTAACCATAGTTTAACCATGGTATTTGTAGTAAATCTATGGTTATACAAATGGTAATCAATGGGCCAAAAAACATGGTTACTACAGGATTACTGTAATAAAACCATGATTAATTTTGCTGAGTGGCAAGAAATACATTTGTTGTGTGTGAACGAACGGATGCGGTGTCGCCAGGTTTTCGTAGAAAATAAAATAATCCCTAAAAAGAGAGCGGGGTGGAGGATCCAGGAAAAACAACGTCAGAGCGCTGCTCGAACAGCAGCTGGGGATATTTGACTACTGTTATTGTGATACCTAGAAAACACAAAATAATAAATAAATAAGTTTATTGTGTAAACAAGCTTAAAAAACATCCACTGTTCATATTTAAAAGCGACTTATAATGAAAAACATCAGCACAGTCGCTCACGAAAAGTGGACCTGGCAACACGGACGAATGTCAGAGGGCGTGGCTTATTAAACACGTCATCACAACATGAATCGAAAATAAAAAGACGCGACGTTATACATTTTTCGTACTAGACAAACTAAACATTATATACTGCATTATATTATTGCATTATTTTTTAGCATTTAAAACTGTAAATCTCAATCTATGAAAAAGAACGTTTGAAATTTCAATTCGCGCCTCCTCCATCGTGACTCATTTACAAAGTCAGCTGACCATATTCTTATGAACCTACTAGTGATGGACCGACAGCCTTGAACTTCATAACACAGTCGTTCTTCCTGCGGTGAGGAAGCCGGCGCTGGAGAGGACAGTATGCTGAGGTTGATAAAAGGGAATACGCATTTTTAGCCGACTGAGGGTTGACTGTATCGCGTTAATCATGCCGGACTCCTCAGAAGCCTCTTTACCTGCTTTCAGGCGGCTGAGTTACTCAGTGGGGCATTTTCTCAACGACCTGTGCGCCTCTATGTGGTTCACATACCTGCTGGTGTTTTATCACTCAGTACTGGGCTTTCAGAACACGTATGCTGGTGTTTTGCTGCTAGTGGGACAGATAGCAGATGGAGTGTGTACACCGCTCATCGGTTACGAGTCTGATAAGACACCCGGCTGTGGATCATATGGGAAGAGAAAAACATGGCATTTAGTCGGTGAGTGACGAGGAACTTAAAGGGACAGTTCAGCAAAACATGAGTGTGCCATCACATTCATGTTGCTCTAGACGTGTATGAATTCAAAATAACATTTCAAGGATGTACATTCACTTAAGTTTTAATATTACGTCCTTAGTAAAATTATGATGTATGATATGTTATTCTCGTTTACTCTCTTTTTACTCTACCTAGGAACTATTAGCGTCCTCCTGTCGTTCCCCTTTGTATTTAACCAGTGCCTGAGCTGTGGTCTAGAGACTCCACAGTGGGTCAGTCTCACTTATTTCACCCCCTTCATCGTCATCTTCCAGTTTGGATGGGCGGCCACCCAGATTTCCCATCTGTCCCTCATTCCCGAGCTTGTGACTTGCGAGCATGAAAAAGTGGAGCTCACTGCGTACAGGTAAACTCATGTGGATCTGTCATTTAATGATCAACCGGTCTCGTGATGCTTGTTTGGAGGACTTTGTCTGTAGGGACCAGGATGATGTCTTTGATTTTTATTGTATTTTGGTTGTATATTTTCGTTAGGTATGCCTTTACGGTGATAGCCAACATCACAGTGTATGCAGTCGCCTGGCTGATGTTTCATTTTCAGACTCAGGAAGGAGATGATCCTGCCCTTACGGAAAACCTTGGCCCGGTTGACATTCCTGTTTTCAGAGTGAGTGTTGAACTTAGAATGCTGATATAAACTTTTGGTCATTTCGTACTGCATTACAAAATAGCTAAATTTAAAGACCACAACGTGTCACAAACTGTGTGTCTTTGTTCAAATAAATAAGTTTAAAATTATACATTTTTATATATATATATATATATATATATATATATATATATATATATATATATATATATATATATATTAAACGTGCACTACCAGTCAAAAGGTTTTAAACGGTAAGATTTTTAAAGAAGTCTGTTCTGCTCACCATCCTGCATTTCTTTGATACAAAGTACTGCAAAAACAGTTCAATTTTGAAATATTTTTACTATTTAAAATAACTGTTTTATCTGAATATAATTGAAAATGTAATTTATAACTTTGATTTCAAAGCTGAATTTTTAGCATCATTACTCCAGTCACATTATCAGTCAGAAATCTATGAAATTCTAATATTCGGATTTGCTGCTCAAAAAACATTTATTATTATTATGATTACTATTATGTCGGTAATAGCTGAGTAGAGTTTTTCTAGTTTCTTTGATGAATTGAAAGTTCAGAAGAACAGCATTTATCTGAAATAGAAATATTTTGTAACATTATAAATGTCTTTATCATCACTTTTGTGAATGATCATGTGACACTGAAGACTGGGGTAATTATGCTGAAAATTTAGCTTTGATCACAGGAATAAATTACATTTTAAAATGTATTCAAATAGAAGGCAGTTATTTAAATAGTAAAAAAATATATATTTCACAATATTACTGCTTTTGCTGTATTTTGGATCAAATAAATGCAGGCTTGGTGAGCAGAAGAGAATTCTTTAAAAATATTAAAAATCTTACTGTTCAAAAACTTTTGACTTGTAGTCAAAAAATATAAGTAAAAGCTGTTCATCAAAGAATCTATTCATCAAAGAATCCTGGAAGAAATGTCACAGTTTCTACAGAAAATATTAAACAGCTTAGCTGTTTAACATGGGTAATAAGAAATGTTTCTGAAGCACTTAATCAGCATATTAGAATGATTAAGGATCATGTGACGCTGAAGCCTGGAGTAATGATGCTGAAAATTAAAGCATAATATTTTAAAATAAAAATAAAATTTCCAAACCCTTAAGACTTTAAGCATACGTTGTGAAACTCTCGTGAACACGTGGCTGACACGGAAGAGAATAAATTGTTGAATAGTCTTTTTTTGGTCTTCTTTGCACACAAAAAGTATTCTCGTAGCTTTGTAACATTACGGTTGAACCACTGATGTCACATGGACTATTTTAACAATGTCCTTACTACCTTTCTGGACCTTGAACGTGTCAGTTGCGTTACTGTGTATGCAGGGTCAGAAAGCTCTCAGATGTCCTCAAAAATGTCTTTGTTTGTGTTCCAAACGTGAACGAAGGTCTTATGGGTTTGAAACATGAGGTTGAGTAATCTATCTGTCTATCTATCTATGGACAGTAGGGCAAAAGTTTATTTAAACTAAGAAAAGAGAATTAGTTTCATGTTAACTTAAAAGTCAGTACAAATTTATATTCTGATGGACATGGTTTCTCTGAACCTTATATGGGCCAGCAAATTTCTCTTATATGTTTCTTAAGCTGAGTAGTTAAATATGTTAAATGCATGTAATCAACAGTTTGTTTTTCAGCTGATTTTTATAAACCTGCTTTTTCGGTTTTTGCTTCTGTTGTTGTTAACCTACAATGTTACATAATGTAGGCCATTTCAAAACAGCTCTGCAGGCTTTATGTACTAATATCTGTTCACATTTAGAATCTAAGTCTCACGGTGGTGGGCATTGGAGTTCTGTTCTCGCTGCTCTTCCACCTGGGCACACGGGAGAAGGGACGTCCCCTTCAGGAGGAGGAGGGCTCTAGTCCTGGGGAGCGCCAGCCTCTTATTAACAACACCATCACTGTGGCTCCACCAGCCAGTCCACTGCAGTGGAAGCACTGGCTGAGACAGCCTTCATTCTACCAGGTGAAGTACCCGTGTTACTTTTCAGCGACATGTAATTCAATTCTCAGCTTTTGTGATTAATCTGAATAGTGGCTTGAAACACAGTGTTATCACTTAATCACAGTGCTGTGAAAACATTCAGGACAGTATTTAGTAACTGTCTGTTTTCACTGGCAATCAGAAAGTTAATATCTTCTCTAAACCCTGCTCTGTTATTCAGGTGGCTATGCTTTACATGTCCACCAGACTGATAGTGAACTTGTCGCAAACATACATATCCATGTATCTCACCTACACACTACTGTTGCCAAAGGTACGACAGCTATAGTAATACTACGCTTCACACCCAGTTCATCAACAACAAAAGCATTAACGAAAGAAAGAAAGTCAGTGATCTTTGTTTGAACCTCTCTTTTGCAGAAGTACATAGCCACCATTCCTCTGGTCATGTTCCTGAGTGGCTTCGCTTCCTCATTTATCATGAAGCCTCTAAGCAAGCTAATAGGCAAATGTGTGAGTATGAGTCAGCATGTGTATCTTTTGATTGAAATATAAGCCGCAATACCTCCTCTCATTGTTGGAAGTCATTAACAATCTAGAGATAGCAGTCTGTTTCGCTGTGTCAAATACGTATGATCAGATTTATGAGTCGAGTACATTCGTCACGAACACCACCATAAATTGTAATTACCAGTGTGTGATTTTCATTGAGACCAAACTTAACAAGTTGAAGGTATGTCAGTTATAGATTTTTAAAAACACGCCTGATGTGCATCCTTGTTGCGTTAGTGCTAAAAATCTTTTTATCTTCGTCAGGAGGTGCAACAGAGAACAAAATAGAAAATGTAGTCAAATTTTACTCTGGAAATGTTGCAATACAGTTGAGGTCAAAAGTTTGCATCCCCCTTTCAGAATCATTAAAAAATGTAATTATTTTAACAAAATAAGAGGGATCATGCAAAATGCATGTTATTGTTTATTTAGTACTGACCTGAATTTCTTATAAAAGATGTTTACATATGTAGTCCACAAGAGAAAATTATAGTTACCCGATTTAAAAGTTTACATGCACTTTAAAACTATGTTGTTACCTGAATGATCCACAGCTGTGGGTTTTTTTGTTTAGTGATAGTTGTTCCATGAGTCCCTTGTTTGTCCTGAACAGTTAAACTGCTCACTGTTCTTCAGAAAAATCTTTCAGGTCCCACAAATCCATCTTTTCACAAGGTTCAAACACTCACTGATGCTTCAGAAGGAAACATGATGCATTAAGAGCCGGGGGTAAAAAATTTTGAATTTGAAGATCAGGGTAAATTTAACTTATTTTGTCTTCTGGGAAACATGTAAGTATCTTCTGTAGCCTTTTGAAGGGCAGTACTAAATGGGGGGAAAAAAAATATATATATTTAGGAAAAAAAAAAAAAAAAAATTTACACATCTCCATTCTGTTCAAAAGTTTTCACCCCAGCTCTTAATGCATGTTTTTTTCCTTCTGCAGCATCGGTGAGTGTTTAAACCTTCTGTAATAGTTGAATATGAGTTCCTCAGTTGTCCTCAGTTGTGTGAAAAGATGGAATTTGAATGATGCTGAAAGGGGGATGCAAACTTTTGCCCTCAACTGTACTTCCCTTTTATTCTTAAGTATCTGCTTTTGTAATTATCAGATAAGATTTGGTATTAAAGCATTACAAGTGTATTACAATAGCCCTAATATTAATAAAACATAATGGCTTTTTTTGTCTAGTTGTTCTAAAGCTTTTTTGACTCCATTGTCCACAATAATGTAGGCTAAAATGTTGTCTCTGAAATATCTGCTGATGCTTAAAATTATTTTTTTAATATACAGAGACCAGTAATGTTTATAGATGGGTAACTATAGGTAACTATAATTCTAATCATATTCTAATCAAAATTAATTAAATTTCAGGATTCCAGAATGTTTTAGAAATTAATGTTTTTTTCAGGGATTCTGCTCTGCTGAATCAGTAATTTTTACATGAACCTTCCAGTTATTGATTTGGTGAATAAGGATTTTTAAAATAATAAGATGGCAATGGAGTTGTAATATTGTAATATTATACGTAATATTTACATGACTTTTCCCGGTCTAGAAATGACACTTGAAATTAAAAGGGTAGTTCACCCAAAAATGAAAATTCTGTCATTAATTACTCACCTTCATGTTGTTCCAAACCCGTAACACCTTTGTTTATCTTCAGAACACGAATTAAGATATCTTTGATGAAATCTATGACCCTGCATAGACAGCAACACAACTACCACGTTTAAGGCCCAGAAAGGTAGTAAGGACATCATTCAAATTGTCCATTTTATTAAGCTGCTTTTTTTGTACAACATGGTATTCGTACGAAGACTGACACAGAAGAGAAAAAAATTGTTGAATGAAGTCGATATTTTGTTTTCTTTGTGCACTAAACATATTCCCGTAGCTTCATAGAATTGCAGTTGAAGCACTGATGTCAAATGGACTATTTACCAATATCCTTACTATCCTCCTGGGCTTTGAACGTGGTAGTTGCACTGCTGTCTATGCAGGGTCAGAAAGCTCTCGGATTTCATAAAAAATATCTTAAATTGTATTCCAAAGATAACCAAAGGCAACATGAGGGTGAGTAATTAATGACAGAATTTTCATTTTTGGGTGAACTATCCCTTTAAGGCCTCCTGACCCTCTAGTTCTCATTTAATTTTTAAAGGACCATTTGAAAAATAAGGAAAGGGAAAACAATTCACTATATATTTTGATGTACAACATTGTAAACTGAGATAATATGATAGAAGGATTTGTTTACATTATTGTTTCCTTGTTCCTTGTTAATAGTTGACCTATTTTTTGGGACTGTTGCTGATTCTGGCGTTCTCCTTTTGGGTGCTGATGGACAAACACATGGGAGAAAAGGTGTACGGGGCAGCTGTCTTGCTAGGGATAGGATCTGCTACCATCCTGGTGATGTCCCTTGCCATGACAGCTGAACTCATAGGAGACCAAACAGTAAGTGCTGATATCAGTTGTTGGGGAACTGAAATTGAACAGGAACTGCTTCAGGCACATGTTTTATTGAGCATATTCAGCGCTAACAACTTAAACAGTAATGTTTGATTGAACTGTAAGATATGCAGATGTTAGCAGAAGTGAAAAAGGCATATGCTTCACAGTTTCAGGGTTGCAGGGAATTAAAATTGTGCTTTTAAAGAAGTCTTCAAGTTTCTAATAACACTTTTCTTGTCCACCTGACAGCAAAGTGGGGCTTTTGTTTATGGAGCTATGAGCTTCACAGACAAGGTGGCTAATGGTCTGGGAGTTATGATTATTCAGATGCTACACCCCTGCCGGTAAGTGCGTACTAGATTTTGAAGATATTAACTTTCACATTTTATGTATTTACATGTGTGATTTTTCTCATACAGCACAATGGTATGCTGTCCGGGCTGCGTCTGGTATTACCACTATGTCATGGTCATCGTCACTGGTGGAGTGGCAGTTTTTGCTGCGCTGAGTCTCTGCACAATCCTTATCTGGCCTATAAAGATTGTGCACCGTAAGAAACTCAACAAAACTATAGTTTATGTCTTCTCACTTTAAAACATGTACTTTCTCTTTGACTTATTCTTGTTAATGGTGTTATTCAATAACCTTTTCCCCTTATGGCTGACATGATGTTTTGTATTACAGTATCTATACCAGATCATATGAATGGTTCAATAAACAGCAAAGACTATAAGGGTGAGGGACACAGGTCAGCATCTGAAATAACAGGAATCTGAAACTAAACGATTTTCTCCTCACACACAAAAAAACAACACACAATCAGAAACATCAATCATCCACCTTTTATTTAAAGGGGTCAAATCATGAGGCAAATTTTAGACGGTGTTTTGAGGTGATGGATTGTAAGAAATTTCTGTTTGCATCAGTGTGAATTTATATAAACTGGTTTTATTGTAAACATTTTTTTTCTGTGACAACTAAATAGTTTGATGCAGTTATTTTTTAAGAACATTTAAAAAAAATAGAAATCATGATGAAATCTGGGAACGTTTTAAAGATAAAAAGGGTAGAAAATGGTCATGATTAACTAAATTATGACATTAAGTAAAATAGTATTTCATAATAAATACCCCTTTAAAAGTGATTTATTTTTTTTCAGATAATAAAAGGCTGATTCTATAGGTTATACCATTCAATAGGAACTACCATTCAAAAGTTTAGGGTCAGTCATATTTAATGTGAAATATTACAATTTAAAAATGATTGTTTAAAAGATTTTAATATTTTTTAAATTAAATGTATTTCTGCGACGGCTAAGTTGAAATTTTCATTGATTGCGAGATGCAAACCTGCAGTAGCGAGGGTAAAAATGTCAGAATTGCAAGATACAAAGAAAAAAAGTCAGAATTGCGAGATACAAACTCACAGTTGCAAAAAAAAAAAGTCAGAATTGTGAGATACAAACTTGCTATTGCAAGAAAAAAGTCAGAACTGTGAGATATAAACTTGCGAGAAAAAAGTTAAATTGTGAGAATAAAGAATTGCGAGACTTGCAATTGTGATAAAGTAACAATTGTGAGAAAAGTCAGAATTGCGCTAAACAAAAAAGTCAGAATTGCAAGAAAAAGTTAGAATTTTGAAAAAAAAAAAAAAAAAAAAAAGGTCAGAATTGCTAGATACAAAAAAAAGAAAAAGGTCAGAATTGCAAGATATAAGTTTGCAATTGCAAGAAAAAAGTCAGAATTGTAATGGGAAAAAAAAGTCAGAATTGCAAGATATAAACTCGCAAGAAAAAAGTTAGCATTGCGAGGGGAAAAAATGTCAATTGCGAGATATAAACTCACAGTTGCGAGGGAAAAGAAGTCAAAAATGCAAGTTTTAATCTCGCAATTCTCTTTATTCCTTGCAATTGCAAGTTAATATCACACAGTTCTGAGATATAAAGTCGCAATCACTTTTTTTTTTTTTTTTTTACTTATTCCCCCCATTATTCATTGATGAATAGAAAGTTAAAAACAACAGCATCTTTTAAGAAACAGAAGTCTTTTGTAACAATCTTTTGTTAATATCTTTAATATCAATCTAATGTGCCCTTGCTGAGTATCGGTTTCTTTCAAAATAGATCATACTGACCCCAAACCTTCGAATAGTGGTATACTGTATATGAATCATCTAATTTACACAATACATGCAATATTTAATGTTTGTATTGTTTTTCTAGATCTGCCTGAGGTGACTGGCCTTATGGGAAGTGATGGAGAGGACTCGGAGAGCTCCGAGCAGCCGTCAGTCGACTGAACGCACAGCAGCCGCAGAGATTCTTCAGCTCTGATGCAGAGAGCTTTAGGTTGACACTTACATCACAGTGGTGAAGGTTAGAATTCAAATCAGGTTTTGGTTCAGAATTATCTTTCACAAAAACCAGTATTTGCAAATAAACTCTACAGGCCGGCCACATCTTGACACATGTCAAATTTTTAACTGACAGCCAAAGATGTGGCGAGTTTTTAGATGTGATTAGTTGATATCACTCGTGTTCTGTTGTGGCTTCTCATTTCATAGTGTATAGACAGACACTTTACTAAGGGACTATTTTTCTTACGCACATTTTTCCATGTTTGTCATTTAAAAGTTTAGTTTAAAATTTTAATAAACGTTTTTATTTATGATTATAAATTTATTTCAGGTATTTAAATCAAATCCATTAGGGCATTTGTGTAAAAACTCTACAAAACGATTTGTTTTATTTCATATTTTTATATTATGCTTTGATATGTCAGACAATTATGTCTGACATGTTTTCTGTTCGTATAATTTACTGAACAGAATAAGTGTTCTTTATGAACAGATATTTCTGTATCTGAAGTTGATACATTGTAACCTGTCTTTGTAACTAGTTACTGATTAGCAGGAATGCAGTGACTGTGAGTAGTTTTAACATCTGGTCAGCTGATCTTGCGTGATGCTCGAGACTTTAAACCGACTTTAAAATAAATCATAAAGACTGACTCTCAAATGTAGCTGGAATGAATTAAATAATCAATATTGTAGTGGGATCAATTAACAAAATCAGTATGTTTGTAAAAGATAATTGTATTTTATTATGTTGTCTTGTTCAAAACAAATTTTAAATAAAAGATTTTTTTTTTAATTACACAGTGTTTTAATTAAACATATTTTTTTTTATCAGCAGGGAATCATTAAATGAATCAAACATGACCGAAAATATTTCTATTCCATTCTTCAATCTTTTAATTTTAGTTTCCTTAAAAATAGTACACCACAAAACTGTTTTCAACATTAAGAATTAATAATTGATTTCTTGAAATCTTATTTAACCACCAAACCAGCATATTAGAATGATTTCTGAAGGATCATGTGATGCTAAACACAGGAATAAATTGCATTTTAAAACAATACAATAATTTTCAAACTGTAATAATATTTCACAATATTACTGTTTTTACTGCATTTTGATCAAATACATGCAGCCTTGTTGAGGAGACTGACAACCTGTATGTGCGTGTTATGTAGTTTTTGTCCACAAGGTGGCAAGAGAGTCCAAGAAGTGGATAAATGGTAAATAATAGCTGTTGTGTGCTGGGTTATATGACTGCATTCATTTCCTGAAGCTGCAAACAATTGCTCATATTATAAAAGTGACTCATTTGTTTATTACATTAATTTTGTTCAAAACATTACGGACCCTTTTCACAAGCCTGTGATGATGCGTTTCAATGGTCGTCGTCATAAATCCTGGTTTTTTGAATTTTAAAAATGTGTGTACATTTATAACACTGTACTTTGTATTATATCATCTTTTTATCAAGTTACAAAAAAACTAGTTAACACTAAGCGAGGGTGTTTCTAATGCCGTGTCTAATTTGAGTAAGTTCTCTCTTTTGACTGCTGATATCAGTCTCAATTTTTTTCCTTTGATTGAAAGTTGTGAAAACACTATCGTGTCGTTTTTCTTTTGCTGTTTGAGCAGGGGAATGCAAAAAATATATTTGTGGTACTCTCCCATTCACTGCTTTCAGATTTTACCTAACTGTGACGACTTCCGTTATGAGAAACCCTGAAATGTGAGAAAGGTCAATTGTAATAATAGTAATGTGAGTATTACAAGAGTATTTTCCATTAATAAGTGCGTTATGGTTCAGTGCATTAGCTTATCATGATGTAATTTCTCTTTATAAATCAGTGTGCGTAGTGTTTATGGTTTTAGAAAATGAGAGGTAATGAGGGTGAGATGTTTGGTTATTTATCCAAAATCGGAGCTCATTCGTTTGTTAATGTGAAAAGCATTTCAGTTACACTTCTGATCTATTCATCTCCTGTCATGTACAACACCACTCAAAATTGCCTGAGGAAAAAATCCCACCAAATATTTATTAATAACATCTTTGTTTTGAAGTGTAGGAAATAAATCAAAACCATACGTTCAGCTGTGTCCTATTAAGGGCCAATTATCACTAATTGGAACAGCATTTATAGAAACCACTGTGAATTATCCATTATGTTATTGTGTAACAATAGATTGTTTCAGAGACTCTGTGCGGCACAGCACACAAGCGGTGACTTTTCTTCTCTTTGAGCTTTAAACAATAACAGTGCTGTGTAGAAGTTACATGTCAGTACATATGCAGCCTATTTTCTGCCTTTTCATGCATTTTATTGTGACTTTCAGACTGATCTCTGATCTGTGGATCGTTTGTGAAAACATTTAGCTTTGCTATTGGATTGTAAAGAAATAGTTCACCCAAAAATGAAAATTTGCTGAAAATGTATTCACCCTCAGGCCATCCAAGACAAGTTTGTTTCTTCATCAGAACAGATTAGGAGAAATTTAGCATTGCATTACTTGCTCACCAATGCTCTGCAGTGAATGAGAATCCAAACAGATGTAATTCACACATACACAACAGTAATTCACACAACTCCAGTCATCAGTTAACATCTTGTTACAGTAATTGAAAAGCTGCATGTTTGTATTAAACAAATTCACCTCTTAGAGGTTTTTACGCTGAATCTATATTTATAATATCTATAATGTCGCTTTCTCCAGTGAAAAAGTAATCTCATCTGAATCGGGAAAGAAATATGCACAGAGCAAGCAATGTTTCCAACAGAGGAGAAATCGTTATTATGGATTATGGACTGGTATTTTGGTCAGAAGTGTAATTTTAAAGTTAAAATGCCTAAATATTGGATTTCTTTATTACAAACATGCAGCTTTTTGCTTCACAAGAGAACTGTTAACTGATGGACTGGAGTACTGTGGATTACTATGGTGTTTTTATCAGCTGTTTGGACACCCATTCACTGCAAAGGATCCACTACTGAGCAAGTGATGTAATGCAAGATATCAGTAAGATTTTTAATGTTTTTTTAAAGTTCCTTATGCTCATCATCTTTCTTTGATCAAAAAGAAAGGAACAATAATATTGTGAAATATTATTATGACGTGCAAATAATGTTTTTGTATTTTAATGTACATTAAAATCTATTTTTTTCCTGTAATCAAAGCTGAATTTTTAGCATTATTACTCCAGTCTTCAGTGTCACATGATCCTTCAGAAATCATTCTAATATATTGATTTATTGTCAGTGTTGGAAACAGTTGTGCTGCTTAATTTTTATTTTTATTTTTATTTTTTTGGAACAAATGATCCTTTTTTCAGGATTCTTTGATGAATAAAAAGTTAAAAAGAACAGCATTTATTAAAAATATAAAGATTTTTTAACAACATGCACTACCGTTCAAAAGGTCAGTAAATTTTTATTCTTTTTTTTTTTTTTTTTTTTTTTTTTTAAGAAATTAATACTTTTATTCAGCAAGGATATGTTAAATTGATAAGTGATCGCAAAGGCTTATATTGTTAGAAAAGATTTCTATTTTGAATAAATGCTGTTCTTTTTTTAACTTTTTATTTATCAAAGAATTCTAAAAGATCTTAAAAAAAAAAGTAAGTTCCAAAAAAATATTTGGCAGCATAACTGTTGCCACCATTGATAATAAATCAGCATATTAGAATGATTTCTAAAGGATCAAGTGACACTGAAGACTGGAGTGATGGCTGAAAATTCAGCTTTGAATCACAGGCATAAATTATATTTTGAAGTATATTAAAATAGAAACCATTATTTTATATTGTAATAACATTTTACAATATTACTGTTTTTTCTGTATTTTTAATCAAATAAATGTGTGTACCTGGTATTTATCATGTTATGGGAACCAAATTTCCCCACAAGGATAGTAATGCCAGATAATTTGGACAATTTTTAGGTCCCCATGAGGAAACAGGCTTATAAATCATGCAGAATTAGTTTTTTTTTGAAAAGGTAAAGTGTGCACAGTCTCCTGTGAGGGCTAAGTTTAGGTGTATGGTAGGTGTAGGGCAATAAACCATTACGCCTATGGAATGTTCCCAAAAAATAGAAACACAACGTGTGTGTGTGTGTGTGTGTGTGTGTGTGTGTGTGTGTGTGTGTGTGTGAACTACTCCTTCAAGTACAGTACTGCTGATACACATCTAGTAAAACTTACAAAATACATTAGTTTGTGCCTCCCGCAACCCTTAACGCCTGCTGTTTAATTTAGACCAGAATCGTGCCATAATCTGCTCCTCATTAGGCACAAATCTGTTTGCAATGAAGACCAAAATCTACAGTCAAGCCATTCTTTTCATTTGCGTTATTTGCATATTGCTGTGCAGGTCAGCCAGTGTATTTCTAATGTGCTTTGTGAAATAATACTAGACTGCTCCCTAAAGATCTGGAACACTCGCTAAAGTAAACTACTAATGATGCTATTAATCACTTCTTTCTTTCACCCACTCTCCATTTCAAGATATTCTGTCATTTAATGGCAAATACAGAGGTTTTATACATTCCTTCTTTAGCCAAGTTTGACGAATATTTAATTTATTACATGTTGGAAGCAGAAGCAGCATTGTGATTTGAGTTTACACATGTTCGTGGATGTGTAATACACTGTCGCATAGGTTTTCTGTCTTTCTTCAGCATTTATTTTCTTCTGCCCTCAGTGAAAGGAATAAGTGAACTTTCAATTAATGGCCATCGGGTGGTGCCAGAACTGCTTGTTCATGATGGCTGCTAAATGTTTTGCTATGTGCAAATAGTCAATATGAGTGAATTTAGAAAAATTGAAATATTTTTTTTTTTAAATTCACCTATTTATAAAGCCAAATTAGATGGGTTTTGCATCAGGGTTATTATAGTTAGCGGTAAAACGGTTTGCTACTTGAAATTAAATAAAACATAAAAAATGTAAACTTATTTTTCCAGTTAGTTTAACTGGATGCACCAAAATAACTAAAGCTGAAATAAAAAGTTTACAAAGACATCTTTATAGTGAGTCGGTTGGATCATATGGTGTATATATTCTCGATCACTGTAATATAGGCTCACACCCTTTGGATACTTGTGTTTTCTTGATAAAGCGTTTTTGGAATTCAAGCATTTAACCTTCGGCATATTCTCACAGCTGACAAGAAACGGCCTGTTTTCCCCTCTCCTGTTAAAACAGAACACTTTAAAGCCTTTTAGTCAGATGGCAAGCAATACCCTGTTAGTTAAGGCAAGGGAAAAATCCAGGAGGTGAAACCTCTGAGAGATAATAACACTGGTGTGGTTTTTATTTGGGGAATCCCAGAGGCCACAATCACATCCATATTGGCAGCAATCAAACATGTAGCAGGTCCTAAACATTTACTGCGCACACTCATTAAAGATGATTAAAAACATCACGGAGAACGGATCAGACAGGTTTAAATGGTGAGGGACATTTAAAGACTTCACAGCCTAATTGAAAACAACAACAGGAAATAGAAACTGTTGGTGCAGTTAAAAAAACAGCTGTTAAAGAACAAAACATAATTGATTTTTACAGTTAGAAGAAAACTGAAATGAAAAAAGTTGACTGGTGAATTAAAAAAAAGGCCTAAATTTAATGACAACTATCAGCCAAAAATGGCTGGAAACTTCGGTTTCTTTTCTCCGTTCCAATAATGTCAGGGTTTCTGATCAAGCGTTTAGTGCATAAAACCTCTGCTTTATTACTTGTTTGTCTTTTTAGAAACAAAGTAACAGTCACTCACTAGGCACTACATAAATAGAATGCTTCATAGTTTGGAGTTCAAATAAATAGAATGTTTAAAAGTTTAAATAATCGGAATGTTTCATAGTTTAAAGTTCAAATAAACAGAATGTTTCATAGTTTCAGCTCTGCAAATGTAGAAGGATTCAACTTTGGCTTCACATTTAGTTGTGTACTTGAAGTCATGTAATGAGTTGAAAGAGAGGTGAGCAGAGTGATAAAAACATCATCGGTAATAAATTTATTCATCTTCGTTTATTGTTCTCCGGTGTATTGATCGATTCACTCAGTGCTTTCAATGTTTTATTACTATTTAATATATGGCTATATTCATTTTTCATCATATTACATCATCTGGCACTTTTGAAAAATGTCTGTTTATTATCCATCAGGCTACTTTGTCCAGCGCTATAAATGTTTGTTTTTCCATCCAAAGACAATCAGTGTGGATGAAGTACCGATCCAGGAGGAGCACCATGGGTCAGTTTCCAAAAATCACTGAGCAAGTGCACATTTCAGTGTCCTAATGTGTAAAAAAGCCCTGGTTTGGGATGAAAGGCAACTTAACTGAGGTTCACCACACTTCCAAGGAACCAATCATGGGGTTTGCTATAGGTTATTTATATTATTTACATTTAAAGCCTCCCCTGCATAGTGTCTCAACGGCTCTGGTGTGTCTGAAATTGATAATTTCCGTGTTTTAGAAAAATCAACTTTTAGTTACACACACGACAGTAGCTTTTTGTAAATTAGATTAGAAGTGGATATTATTTAAATGCATTAAATAACATTTTTATTAAACTATAAAAGTAGCTTTTTGTAATTCATCGCGATGTGATTGGATATGACTGGTCATGTTCGGCTGTGATTGGTCGATGCGATAAATCCCGCCTCTTGGGTTCGTGTGCGTACCGCGTTTGCCTTGCAAATCCGTTTCAATGAACAATATATTGGCGTTTATTGAAAAGACTAATTTAAAAAAGTAAGTAAACAATTCACACACTTGTACGTCGAAATAAGACTTAAAATATCATGTAAACGTGATCTGTGGGAGTTTAGAGTGAGTTAGCTTGGTGAAATTTAAAGTAAATCTGTGACAAGTGTTTGCAGAGCTTTGAATAATGTAAAATGTAAAGTTTTTTTTTTTTTTTTTTTTTTTTTTTTTTTTTTTTTTTTNTGAGTTAGCTTGGTGAAATTTAAAGTAAATCTGTGACAAGTGTTTGCAGAGCTTTGAATAATGTAAAATGTAAAGTTTTTTTTTTTTTTTTTTTTTTTCTCTCTTCTTCTTTTCTTTTCTTTTTTTGATAGTGTAAGTAATGTTTGTTTAACCAAGAAAACTGACTAGGACATGAATTTACATTTGAAAAAAAAAAAAAAACACCTTTGAGGACTTTGCCTCATTACAGAACACCACAGCACAGCACTGATATATATATATATTACATACTAATTCTAATACTGTAATGTCCGCTTTTAAGCAAACTGGTATGAGAGAGTGATTGGCAGTGACAGTTCCTTTAGAAAACAAGCTGTCAATGCCACATCAGTTGTTATAGAGGGAGGCAGCTTTCTCCTCTAGATATCTTCGCATACTGGACCTCTAACCACCAGGGCCTGGGAAAAACATGAACTTAGTGGTGCTTTCCAAGAATGACATGTATTCATTCCCGTTCTTTAACATGATTCAGGCCCCAAGGCCTGATTATCAATGACTAACATGGTCATATTTCCAATGGCTGATTGTGGAGAATCTCTTTGGACCATGTTGGTGCCATATGTTACAAATTGAAGCCAGAATTCAACATTCAGTGCTAAAATATGCTACAAACAAAAACATGGGGAAATTAACTGGAATTTGTCCATGAATAACTAGACAAATGTATTACTAGACATGAAATAAGTCTTTTTAAGCTTTGCATATTTATCTAACTCGGTAGAGTTTCGAGAAGAGAGGTTTGGATTTGGTCACGCATATCTGTGTCATCTGACGTCCCTGTTGATGTGATTTAATGTCAGTCCTGGTTGGAACTGACGTGTTTTATTCACTGTGCGGCGAGTGAGTAAAAACGAATGAAAGACGAAAAAAAGGAGAGATGGAGGAGAGAGGAAGAGAGCATGCTGCCACTGGATCGTCACACCCACCACGTGTGTTGTGTTTAGACAGCTGCTGTTCAAATGACCTGCCTGTGGACAAGAAACATGCACTCCACATAGCCGTAAATCATCTCTGTTATGGAGTTGGTAAAGCTTACAGAGATCTCTGTAGAGCACTTACTGAATAATAATTGTCTCTTCAAAGTATAGTACCGTATTATGCTTTGACATGCAAACATACCTCACTGGATTGGTTTGACACCTCACGTGCGGTCACAACAGTACCACGACGCATGCGCACCGAAGACTGACTCGTTATTTTTAAAAGGGTCATCGGATGCCCATTTTCCAGTTGATATGATTCTTTAGGGTCTTAATGAAAAGTCTATAATATACTTTGGTTAAAAATTCTGTGTAAAAAACACCCTTTTTACCTTGTCAAAATGAGCTCTGCAAAAATCATCCCTTTCTGAGGGATTGTTCCTTTAAATGCAAATGAGCTTGCCCCGCCCCTCTCTTCTCTCTGCTGAGTGACAAGCTGTTCTAAGAGATTGTTTACTTTGGCTGTGTTTAGTCGCGAAACTTGCTAACTAGCACGTTATTAGGAAAGGTGATTGCAGAGATTAATAAAAAAAAAAACCTTATACTCACTTGTGCTGTAGGTGAAGCTGGATCACAAATGATTTGCGCGAATATAGGTGCATTTATGTAGATCGGGAGGCGGCTCAGATGTCGGGAGTAAAGCCGACCACTGTGTTCATTATTACATCCAGCAGCACAACACCTCAATCGCTCAATCAGATTTATTCTTGTCTAACTTACATCCCTGCTCCGGCATTGAAACATTGGAGGTTGGACTGTTACAGCTGGTCTGAGGTAAGACGCTCATGTCAATCAGCTATCGTGGAAGCAGCGACAGGTGTCTGAGAATGGCTCGATTTGAAAAAGGGAATATTATTTTTACAGATTAATTAAAAATCACTACATGGATTTTTATCATTATAGGGTAGATTTGTACATACACTGCCAACACACATTAATGTTTAAACAACATGTAAAAGTGAACTTTGCATCCGATGACCCCTTTAATCGTTTTCTTTGTGCATAAAAAGTATTCTTGTAGCTTCATAACATTACAATTGAACCACTGATGTCACTATTTTAATGATGTTCTTACTACCTTTCTAGGCCTTGAACGTGTTAGTTGTGTTGCTGTCGATGCAGGGTCAGAAAGCTCTCGGATTTCATCAAAAATATCTTAATTTGTGTTCCGAAGATGAACGTAGGTCTTACGGGTTTGGAACGACATGAGGGTGAGTAATTAATGACAGAATTTTCATTTTTGGGTGAACTATCTCTTGTTGTTTCCATTAGCATTATGCACTACCATATAAATGTACAAATCATATCTTGAAGGTAAAAAATCTAAAACACTGCATACTATTTACAAACATCAATATCTATAAGACAAGTATAGAGTTTACAGTTTACAGACAAGTATTTACAGTTTACAAATTGTGATTACGTAGTGGTAGTTTGTCCTGTGCTCAACTGGATTGTTTTAAATATTTGTTTTGGATTCAGTTAATCATTTGAGACTAGAGACAAAGAGGGTGAATGAAATAGTCAAATTGATCTTGTGACAAGAATGTACCTGTGGGAACTTTTTTGCAGGATGCAAAATATGTACTGCCATGTGTACAGATAAGAATTTACATTTCCTTTAGCCTGAGGCTGATTCATTTCACGTTTGATGTAAAAGGGCTTTTACATTTGCCAAAAATATAACTTTCTATATTAAAAACAAACAAAGCCAGCCCAGATTTAAAAAGTAATGCAAAAGTAATGTAACGCATTACATAAAAAGTAACAGTATATACGTAGTATAATTAGTTACTTTTTTAGGGAGTAACGCAATATTGTAACGCATTACTTTTAAAAGTAACTTTCCCCAACACTGAAAACAACATTTAAATGTTGAAACATTTGGCCTCCACTAACAAATGCAAAGTTCTGTCATGAAACTCTAGATGGCGCAGGCTGATGGGTCGTTAATGCAAGCTGATGATATTCACAGCTTTAAACTACTTGGCACAAGCTGATTGGTTCATGTTGCATACGCAGCCAATGAGCTTGCTGCTTTACATTTAAATGACTGGTTAACATTCACTAGAGCAGTTCGCAGCGCGCTTTCAGAGTTCCTCTAAAACCCTCCACCTCCCCAGCTCCACCTGTATAGATCTACTTACATCAGTCCTTTTTTTCCCCCTCAAAATTTTACTGTATAACTTGCTATTGTGAGGCCATATCTCTCAATTCTGAGGAAAAAAGTCAGAATTGCAAGATACAAACTCACAATTTTGAGAATAAAGTCAGGAGAGCGAGTTTGTATCACTCAGTTCTGAGTCAGAATTGAAAGGTATTATTTGAAAATGGCATGCAATTCCTGTCAATCCATACCAAACAGTATTTAACATTCATAATATAGCATTACTGCATACTTAATACACGAGTCACTTGCTGCCCATAACTTGCTGGGATTACACAGCATTATAAATAGTAGCGTATACTAGATGGTGCTGTACTAAGTAGTAGTAGTGTGTGTATGTGTGTATAAAGTCAGATCATCCCACAGAGCACAGAACACCAATGTATTCTTAAGAGTCGCCCATCACCGGTGGGTTAATATTTGCCTCATTTTAGATAATTTGTCATTGGCTGGAGTTTGTGTGGCTGATGAGGAGCTGATCATGTGACCCGAGGCTGAAGCCAGGCTGGGCTCGGAGAGGGGAAATGCACAGCATTCCTCAACGATCCCTACTGAGGACTGGCTGAAAACCGATAGTTCTGATGTACAGCGCACGACACAGCTACAAGGGCCAGATTCAAACAGCACGGCACGAAAGAACGATTCACAGTCACTCTCTACCACTAACATCATTTTTCTCAATTCAGTTTAATTTTAAACTGCTAGGCAGAGTTAATTGTATTTATATGAACTTCAAAGTAGGAACACGGCTTCAGAATGATGGTTTAAGCAAATGATTTTTGTCTAAATTGTATTTAGCCCATTTCAGTTCAAAGCACCCACACCTCCTGAAGTGTTGTGTGTTTGAATGCGTACACATTTGTGCGTGGTGTTTTAAAGTGTCAGAAACCATGTGGCACATATCAAGTCGGTTTGTTAAAGACTTAAGGCATGGAAGAATGTTTGTTAACATTTGTAGTGTGGGATAAATAATAGTTCCCTCACACCTCCTCTTCTGCGCAGTGGCAGCGAAGGATAACCGATCCCACTCTTTAGTCATTCTGTGGACTAGTGCGATGATGGAAAACAAAAACCCACGCCTTCGCTCTCCACCCTTGAAGTGGTCTTTCAGCTATTCCCCTTGATATTGTAGTCAGAGTTTCCAGATTTAAGCAGGGAATTCTTTCCACTCTGAGTCAAGAGTTAGTATGACTTTCTTAGCAATTTAATTCAACAATTGCGTCAGGTAGGAGTTGCAAAAGGCGGCGAGAGCAAAGCTGCATGCGTGTGTGTGAGTGTTGTTGTTTTTCTTAAAGCGATACTCCACCCAAAAATTAAAATGACCTTATTATTTATTAAGCCTCATGGCATCCCAGATGTATACGACTTCGGTACAACACAAACAAGTATTTTTAGAGAAATAATCCATCTCAGTGAGCTCATATAATGCCAGTGTATGGGACCTCCAAAGTTGACCTTTCAAAAAGCATGCAAAGCGAACACAACTGTAATTCATATCAGTGTTTCTTAACTCTCTTCTTGCAGCCACATCAACTTTACACATTGTGGATCTCTCCCTTATCTGATCCATACATTTCAGGTCTTGAAGCAGAGATGGTTTTATTATTGGGACAGTCAACTTGGATCATGTGTGCCTTATAACCAATCACAACACAGCCTTGACGTCAGAATTTCCATTAGGGATTTGCAACAGCTACCATAAGAATGAATAAGAAGTGCCGTAAACTGAATCCATTAGGTACTGAAAACATTAGGCTGCTTTTAGTCTTATGCTGGTGTTGGTTCATAGGGGCCGAAGGCTGTGGCGGGGCCCCCGGCGATTTCAACTGACTACCTGAGCATGAAAGACGCTTGGGACAGTTAAAGGAGAAGTCCACTTCCAGAACAATTCACAAATAATTTACTCACCCCCTTGTCATCCAAGATGTTCATGTCTTTCTGTCTTCAGTCGTGAAGAAATCATGGTTTTTGAGGAAAGCATTTCAGGATTTTTTTTCCATATAATGGACTTTATTGGTGCCCCAATTTTGAACTTCCAAAATGTAGTTTAAATGCAGCTTCAAAGGGCTCTGAACGATCCCAGCCGAGGCAGAAGGGTGTCATCTAGCAAAACGATCGGTCATTTTTTTTTTTTTTTGGAAAATAAAAATTTGTATACTTTTTAAGCACAAAAGCTCACCTTCGTTCATCTTTGGAACACAAAATGTAATATTTTTGATGAAATCCGACATCTCTCTGATCCTCCATAGACAGCAAGGGTCCTACCACGGTCAAGGCACAGAAACGTAGTAAGTACATCAATAAAATACAGTATTGACCCGAATATAAGACAACCCTGATTATAAGATTAAGATTCCTGGTAGTCCATGTGACATCAGTGGTTCAATCTAAATTTAATGAAGCTATGAGAATACTTTTTGTGCGCAAAGAAAACAAAAATGATGACTTTATTCAGCAATTTCTTTTTTCTCCTGGTAGAATCTGCCGCCATTACCGAGAGTACCACAACACATGCGTTCCTTAGCCATTAAACCGGGTGAAAGTCCGTTCACTCCGCGGGCCATCCAAGACCAAGTCCTATCTAAATGAATGGGGGAATCCTGAAATCTCAAAAACAAATTACATTTTTCAAATCAGCAACAAAATATGAAATGAACTGCCCCATGAATATTTTTTCTTATATGCTCACATAGCACACGCTTGGGCTCGGTTCAGCCTCAGGTTTCTATGGGAACAGTGACACAATGACTTTACCAATCAGCGATTGGCTCTTTCATTTAGAAGGCGGGACTATTCTGCTATATTGCGTATTGCAGTTTTTTCCATTTATAACTATAGGAGTGAACGGTATTTGTATTTCTGTAGTCTTTGGTCATGGTGCTCTTGTTAATGACGGCAGACTCTCCCAGGAGAGAAGAAATTGTTGAGAAAAAGTCGTTATTTTTGTTTCCTTTGGACACAAAAGGTATTTCTGTTGCTTCATAAAATTTTGATTTAAACACTGATGTCACATGGACTGTTTTGTCGATGTTCTTGGTACCTTTCTGGACCTTGAATGTGGTAGGAAGTATCTTAATTTGTGTTCGGAAGACGTACGAAGGTCTTACAGAGGGTGAGGGTGAGTAATAATGACAGAATTTTTATTTTTGGGTGAACTATCCCTTTAAATAACAGAAAGAAAATCACTCACTGCTGTAGTTTAATGAGAATGAATCTATATTTAATTTATGAATTGAGGACTATGCAATTATATTTGTTTAATGACATAGGCCCACGGGTACAACCGACCCCAGGGCCCAACAAACCCCAGCTACGGCCCTGGGTGTGTGCGTGTGTGTAAATGACTAATATTTGAAAGTTTTTAAACTATAAACCAAAATTTCCGGCAACTGTCAAACACTCAATAATGAGTTTCACACTTGGCGTAAATGTCATTATGTTGTAATGGGTATTGTAAATGCATTCTGAAGCTCATGGGAGAAACGAGCACAGATTTTGTCACTTCTCACATGAGTTTCACAATGTTTATAACAAGTGTAAACACCTGAAATTGGCCAGTTGGCCAGGAGCAGTGGTTTGTAGTTAAAAATTTCGAATATTAATGTTTTTCTCACACACACACACACACACACACCTATCATTTTGTTGCAGAAGATATTGATTCATTAACTGTATGGATTACCATTGTGTTCACTTTGTGTGGTTTATGAAGCGTCAGTTTTGGAGATCCTGAAGTATTATTTTTCTAAAAATATTAATTTGTGGTTATCTGAAAAAAGAAAATTCTTATACATCTGGGAGGGCATGAGGGTGAATAAATGATGAGAGAATTTTTGGGTGGGATATGCAATAAAGAGCATCAATAACAACAGTAACAGTAAGAGACGAACACTGGCAACAAGTAACACAAATTTTCAGGGAAAAAAAGCCTTTGTATTGCATTCTATTCTAAATTTCAAATTGACAACTTTTTCCTTATTCTAAATTCTTTCCAAAAAAAAAAAAAAAAAAAACGAATTTTGTCTTGTATTTCGCTACATTATTTTTTTTTCCTGTGCAACTTTGTATACTTCAGCGCTTCATGAAAGTACTCAATCTGACGCTGACATCGCCATCAAGGGCTTGAGAACCCAAAGTTTTATCCCTAATTAGGGAGGACTGGAAAATGAATTAGGGAATCTTGTAAATCTAGCATGTAAATAAAACACACATTGGAATCCAGTTGCAGGACTTGCCGTGGTTGCCCACCAGTGTGTTTGTGAAACACTCTGGCAGAGATCCTGATCAACCCTAATCAAAACCAAATGAGAGAGGGAGAAAGAAAAGAGAGAGAGATGGAGAGTGAGAAAAAGCAAGGAGAGAAAGAGAAAGGGAGAGTGAACATCATTAAAATACTATCCAACGCAATTACCAGCAGATTTAAAACAGATGACTCAAGCATGTTTTTGTCTTACCAGATCAACCAGATTAATTTCCACACATTATTTTTTTGTTTACACAGGCTTTCTAACTGCTTCCCGTCTGATTATGATAAAAGTGAATGAAAACTGCGTGTCATCAATGATACTGTTATGATGTAACGGTGAGTCTGTAAGTCAACATATGACACAAGTTTGCATACTATGAATACTAGTTCAAGAATCCTTGATTTTTTTTTTTTTTAATTCTTTTGATCCTCTGAAAAATCTTTTAGAAAACTTACAAAACTGGGAAAATTACTATATCAAACTTGCTGAATAAAGGGAAACCGCTGCAAACTTAAAAGTAGAAGATGCAAATCAGCTCTGACTCATTCCCTGCTATCAGATTTAAAGTGTTTGATAATAGCATTTAGTATCATGGAGATCTTCTCGCCACACTGCCAATTAGTCATAATTGGTAATTGCAAAACTAAACTCCAGGGTTCACTTCCACGTGCTGTCAGTTTGCTGCCAGACAGGAAATTGGAGGCAGATTTTCCACGGCCTCCTGACCAGACTCTGTTTGGAGAGAACACTCACATACACGAGATGTTATATAATTAAATATCTCATTAGTATGACTGAAACCTAAAATGGATTTCATATTCAGGAATCTACTTTTAAATTATAGCTTGCCAAGATACTCATGAATTAAAGTAGCTCAACTACAGTCAAATTGCTCTTTTGCTAAAAAAAATTCTCTTACTAGTAACCTATGTAAGGAGAAAAATTATATATTGTTGAAAAGTTTGGGGTTAGTAATTTTTTTTTCTTAATGTTTTGAAAGAAGTCTCTTATGCACAGTAGGGCTTCATTTCTATCATGACAACTCCCAGAAGATTTTTGCATGGTAGTGGATATGAAAATGTTAATGTATTTGGTCTTGGCAGAATAGATCTACACTGCTGCTGTTGGTTATTGCTGTTTTTGTAGATTATTGCTGCTGCTGTAAAGCAAGCCACTGCTATACGCTGCTGCACAAATAGCATATATAATAACCCGTAGCAGATCTATACAGGTGGAGCTGGAGAGGTGGAGGGTTTCAGAGGAACTCGAAAGCATGCTGCGAAATGCTCTAGTAAATACTAACCAAAAATTTACATGTAAAGCAGCAAGCTCATCGGTAGCTCATCACGTAGCTTAATGCTGTGAATATCATCAGTTTGCGTTAACGACACATCAGCCTGCGAGTTTCATGACAGATCTTGGCATTTATTTGATAAAAAATACAGTAAAATCAGTAATATTATGAAATATTATTACTTATTACTACACTGACCAAAATTATAAACGCAACACTTTTGTTTTTGCCCCCATTTTTCATGAGCAGAACTCAAAGATCTAAGACTTTTTCTGTGTACACAAAAGGCCTATTTCTCTCAAATATTGAACATAGAGCTGTCGAAATCTGTGTTAGTGAGCACTTCTCCTTTGCCGAGATAATCCATCTACCTCATAGGTGTGGCATATCAAGATGCTGATTTAGACAGCATGATTATTGCACAGGTGTGCCTTAGGCTGGCCACAATAAAAGGCCACTCTAAAAAGTGGTTCACTCCTCTTTAATGGCTGTGCGAAGTTGCTGGATATTGGCAGGAACTGGAACACGCTGTCGTATACGCCGATCCAGAGCATCCCAAAAATGCTCAATGGGTGACATGTCAGCAAACCGCTCACCCACACGACGCCATACACGCTGTCTGCCATCTGCCCTGTACAGTGAAAACCGGGATTCATCCGTAAAGAGAACACCTCTCCAGAGTGCCAGAGCCAACAAATGTGAGCATTTGCCACTCAAGTCGGTTACGATGACGAACTGCAGTCAGGTCGAGACCCTGATGAGGACGACGAGCATGCAGATGAGCTTCCCTGAGATGGTTTCTGACAGTTTGTGCAGAAATTCTTTGGTTATGCAAACCGATTGTTGCAGCAGCT
>JAHKKF010537933.1:0-11056 GCA_019740295.1 Labeo calbasu
CAAAAAGGTACAACGATGTCGGACGATTCTGAAGTTGTAGGAGAAAATAACATGGAGTTTTTCGACATACTCTACCTTTTTGAGCCGGAGTACACAGATGATGAACTTGCAGTGATTCGAACACGTGATTCGTAGTATTGATGGGAAGTTTGGATCATTTTACCGTCTCAAAATGAACGAATCTTTTTGAGTCATTTCGTTCATTTTAGCATAATCAGCATCATGTGACAGCCCCATAAGATGAACGAACGACTCGAAACAGGTGAACTAATTCCAGTACAGAACCTAATAGGATGTTTCGCATGCACAACTGAACGAATCACTCCCTGAGACGACTCGTTCTTCCCGAGTCGCATTAAAGATTTGTTCAAAATGAACAAATTGTTCGAATGACCCGTGGACACGCATCCTAGAGCCTGTGCTACACGAGTTTTTGTGCTTAAAAAGTACACAATTTTTTATTTTTCGAAAACAATGAACGATCGTTTCACTAGATAAGACCCTTTTTCCTTGGCTGGGATCGTTTAGAGCCCTTTAAAGCTGCATTTAAACTACATTTTAGAAGTTCAAATTCAGGGCACCAATAAAGTCCATTATATGCAGAAAAATCCTGAAATGTTTTTCTCAAAAACCATAAATTCTTCACGACTGAAGACAGAAAGACATGAACATCTTGGATGACAAGGGGGCGTAAAGTATTTGTTGAACGAACAAATGAAACAAGAGGAAAAATCAATCATTTTAGCAGCTTTTAGGATTCATCTGTATTTCATTTAAAACTTACACAGGTAAATAATGTGTTTATATGAAGTTGTTCTACATTCAATTAAAATTGTAATTTGTTATTTTTTAAAGTCTAATAAATGTTAAAATTAATAGCTATTAATTATACTGTAATGTTAAATGGCTAAAGTCAATGGTTAAATATTAGGGAAAAAAAAGAACAATTTTCTGGAGACAACAGTAGTATTGACATCAGTAATACTCACACCTTCAGTCATAAAAAAAGATGCCATCAAACAAATGTTAAAAATATACTGTCTTTACGTTGTTTCAACATTAATTTGAGGATTGAATGTGAAATTAATGTTAGGTGTGATTAATCGCGATTAATTATTTTTTTTTAAATCAACTGACAGCACTACTATTTTTATTTCAGTTTTAGCTTTAATCATTTTAGAACTTCAACTTAATTATTTAATTTTTAGTTGTCAAGGCATGATTTCTAATTTTATTTTCTATTTATTTAATTTTTTTTTTTTTCATTACAGAAAAAACACATTGTAACAGTTTTAGTTTTAAGGGATGTTTACGCAACACAGTTTTCAACTAAAAATAGAAAACTTTTTATGCAGTTTGGCCATTTACTTATTTTTTTCGGGTCTGAAAATGTGAACTTTTAAAAAAACGGGTGTCAAAGTGCAAGTTTTTGAAAACAATACTGTTATAACTACAAAAACATGAATTTGTGAAAATAGTGACATTGTGTGTGTGCCTATTACATGCTTGTATAATATTTCTTTACAAAGTGACCACCAAATGCTGGCCTGGCATGCATAAAAGTGTTTTATTTAGTGCTGTCAAACGATTAATCGCAACCTAAATAAAAGTGTTTATGTACATTACACACAAACAGCATATACTTTGAAAATATTTAAATGTATTTACATGCATATATTTTATTCATATAATTAATATTATATATACATATATTTAATATATAAACATAACATTTTTCTTAAATATATCCATGCATGTGTACTTGTATATATTTATATATACATAAATACATAATACACATATATTATGTAAACAAAAACGGTAACACTTTAGTATAGAGAACAATGCTCACTATTATTAAGTAGTTGCTTATTAGAATGCCTATTCATAATATATTGGCTGTTTATTAGTACGTATAAAGTGCATGTCGCATCTGTACGTAAAAAAAAAATAAGCAAAAAAAAAAAAGCTTTTTTTGTTGTAAATGTACCCTTGGTTAACAATAACAACACTGATGTAGAAATCAAAGTATCTACCTTATTTTTCTTGTAAGAGCAGGTGCAGCAGCCATTTGTAAATGCTATGGTACTGACTTTAAATCCAGCTGTTTTTAGCTGTACAAAACAGCTCATTTTGCTGCTTGATATTGCAAATCGGTGTGTTTTGCCATGTTATTTTAATGTATTATCTACTGCACATAGTTATTCTTCTTGTTATTTCCCTATTGCAGCTAATGAACCAGAAGTCTCTCGCTCATAGGCTTACTTCCGCATTGAAGAATAAGGTGAATGGCAGAATAAAAATGCATGTTTAATTCTATGTCAGGAAAAACTACATGATGACTCTTTTTTTTAATGGGAGAAATCTTGACTTAAATTACTTAAAGCTGCAGAATGTGTGCTTTTCAAAGTAAAAACACTTTTTTTTTGGATCTGTACAAATACTTTGTCCTATTTCAGTTTGATGTCACCTTTAACATTTTAAGCACTTGAGAGCAGGTCAAACACTCACTGTAACAGCTCTCGCATGCTCTCCCCAATCCGACAGGCTGGCCTGGTGCTCCTGGAAGAGCCGCTGCTCCATTCACGAGCCCTGGCTTCACACTGTTCACGCTCAACTGGTTAGGGTTGGGCTTGTTACTGTTGGAAAAACAAAGCCATGACGGTTACTGGTTTTCATCTGGTCAAAGTCCAATCACTCAAGCTTATGGTGAAATGCACAATCCAGGGTTAAACTTCGACCTGTTGAAATACTCACTAGTTTGGGATGTAAACCTGCTTTAACTTGCTCTCCGCCTCAGCTGCTTTTAATCGTTTCTATATGAAACAAGAGCCAGTTAGTCTCAGTGTGAAAACCATCCAGGTTTTCTACCTGTAGACAGAGACTTGAGACAGCCGTGTTGGATTACCTGCTGAACATATCTGTCTGTGGTCTTCCACATGTAGTAATACTCAATGATGCTGGTCAGAGACTTCCAAGGAAGCTGGAATAGGAAAATAAAAGATCATTTCAAATGAATAATTCACTAAAATCAAAAACAAGTGTCTGTTTATGTTTAACCCCATATTTAGGTATAGTTAGGTATAGTTTACATATAGTTCACGAGAGAAAATAATAGTTTATAAAAATTACCCGGTTCAAAAGTTTACATCCTCTTAATTCTTAATACTGTGTTGTTACCTGAATCATCCACAACTGTTTTTGTTTAGTGATAGTTGTTCTTGAGTCCCTTGTCTGTCCTGAGCAGTTAAACTGCCTGCTGTTCTTCAGAAAAATCCTTCAGGTCCCACATATTCTTTGGTTTTTCAGCATTTTTGTGTATTTGAACCCTTTCCCACAATGACTGTATGATTTGAGATCCATCTTTTCACACTGAGGACAACTGAAGGACTCATATGCAACTATTACAGAAGGTTCAAACGCTCACTGATGCTCCAGAAGGAAACATGATGCATTAAGAGCCGGGGGGTGAAAACTTCTGGAATTTAAAGATCAGAGTAAATTTAACTTTTGTCCTCTGGGAAACATGTAACTATCTTCCGTAGCTTCTGAAGGGCAGTACTAAATGAAAAAATATGACGTTTAGGTAAAAGAAGAAAAATGCACACATCTCCATTTTGTTCAAAAGTTTTCATCCCTGGCTCTTAATGCATCGTTTTTACTTCTGTAATAGTTGCATATGAGTCCCTCAGTTGTCCTCAGTGTGAAAAGACCAATCTCAGCATCATAGAGTCATTGTTGTAAAGGGTTCAAATACACAAAAATGCTGGAAAACCAAAGAATTTGTGGGACCTGAAGGACAGCGGGCAGTTTAACTGTTCAGGACAAACAAGGGACTCATGAACAACTAAACTATGAATCACTAAACAAAGAAACACAGCTGTAGATCATTCAAGTAACAACACAGTATTAAGAATCAAGCATTTGTAAACCGTTGAACAGCGTCATTTTTAAAAATGTAACTATTATTTTCTTTTGTGGACTATATGTAAACATCTTATATGTGAAATATCTTATTCAGGTCAGTACTAAATAAACAATAACATGCATTTTGTATGATCCCTCTTATTTTGGTAAAATAATTAACATTTTAATGATTCTGAAATCAATCATGCAAACTTTTGACCTCAACTGTAAATTGAGCAGTTTAATTAAAGATTGATTTATATAATGACCAGATTTAATTTAGTCTTTTCCCCACATACAAACACTGATCACTACTAGGGAACATCAAATATGGTAAATGAAAGATCAACAATATATGTAGGCTATGTGAGATATACACATTTGTAAAATGTCTTTTTAACGTCTGAAAGTTCTGGTTACATGGACTTTCATTAAATGGACAAAAAAGATGAATAAGAGTATTAAAAAAAGTCTCTTCAGTTCTGAATTTGAACAAAAAGCCTATATCTGGAATGACATTTTAAAACCTTTCAACTCGAAACCACTGTGACTAAATCACTTAAGTTGAACTTAAACGAATCAGTGAACAAGTCTTACACATTAAAGTTGTTCAAATCAGTGACTGATGCAGCTGCAGCAGCTTTTGAATTGCAGCTCACTACAGATGTAGATTAAACAACGTAGATTAAATAATAATTTAAATCCTGGCCTGTTCCACACATAGTTTTCATATGGTTTCAGAAGATTTGAGTCATATAAAGTCTTTTATTAAGCTTTTATGTAACTTTAAATGTTGATGCATGAAAATTCTTAAACGTATCGTTAGTAGAAAATATCATGGATTTAAAAAGCTACATCAAATGAGTGAGTAAACGATGACAGAGTTTTCATTTTGGGGTGAAAGGAATCTTTTTAAGAGCAAATCTGTTTGTGACGGCAAACAGAAACCCAGCTCCATTTCCCCTCCTTTGTGTCCCTGAATAAGCTGGTTCATTTCTTTAGGGTGTGCCCATTTTCCATGCCTGGCTCCTCCCTGTTTCTCTAAGTAGAGATTTCTGATGGAAACCCGGAGCTGAAACCCTCAATGCTGCACATACACCCATCAACCACCAGATGGCAGAGTGAAACACACACTTGGCACACTCGCTGTCCCCTGAACAAAGGCAGTTTATCAGTCATTACTGCCACAATTACCTTAGCATATGCTGTTCAAATTTCAAAGCCACGCTATGCTGTAGTACAAATTGAGGAAATTCAGTCCGATCAGCGTTCTGCTTGTGTAAACGCCACTTGGGATGAACTTACAAAGTCTTGCTGGATGTCAGTGAAGTCTTTGCCGTATTTCTCAAGTGCTTCCTCGAACAGGTTGGCTTCGGACGCGCTCCATTCCTCCATTTCATCCCGGCAGAGCACCGGCCCACCCTGGGGTACCAGCGCCGCGATGGCCCGCGTCATGTCGTAGCCGTTCTTATGCAACGTGTCCATGGCGTGAAACTATGAAGAATTTAATATACGAAAACATCATAAACAACAGCTCAAATTCAATATTCGTCACCGAACTGGCATTGTTTGCAGCAAAAAATCTGAATTGCTCAATCCCGGGAACAACACGACGCTGACACTAGATGAAGAGGAATTGTGTGGGCAGCATGAGAGTGTGTATGTTTATGCATGGGGATGTTGCCCTCTGGCGTTTTTCCTTCATGTTTTGTACACAACGGGCAGAGTTGGGTGGCTGGAGACTGAAAACCCTGCTCTGATGTTCTTCTTGTACAGCCTATAGGCTGAGACTGAATATAGAGCTGGCAATAAGCCTGTCGCAATTATTACATAATCGCCTGGTGGAGATTACTTGATCTAATTGTGATTAGAATTTAAAGTGCACAGTGATCACCATTATCTAAAAAAATAATTACATTTTGTCAATCAAATTATGAGTTGGAATATCCTGACAGAGACACCGTCTCAACCAACGGTGCGAGTTTGACAAGTCAATGGCTTTTATGAAAACTTTGGCACACTTTACCTTTAAAGGGTTAATTTACCCAAAAGTGAAAATTCTGTCATTAATTACTCACCCTCATGTCGTTCCAAACCTTAAGACCTTCGTTCATCTTCAGGTCAAAAATGAAGACATTTTTGATCATATCCAAGAGCTTTATGTCCCTACATAGACATCAATGTGACTACAATGTTTAAAGCCCAGAAAGGTAGTAAAGACATTGATAAAATAGTACATGTGTGCGTGTGGCCAAGACTGACAGAAGAGAAGAAATTGTTGAATAAAGTTGTTATTTTCGTTTTCTTGAACCACCGATGCCACATGGACTATTTTTTCGATGTCCTTACTACCTTTCTAGGCCTTAAACATGTCAGTTGTGTTGCCGTCTATGCAGAGTAATTAATGACAGAATTTTCATTTTTGGTTGAACTGTCCCTTTAATGAATAAAATATGTCTAAAACAACATATTTTGGTTAATTCTTCACACATTTTTCCTTAAATTAGTGTCAATGAAGTAATATTTAGACTCCAACAACTGTTATGGCAGAATACTAACAACAATCTCTAAATCTTAAATTAATTTTTGGTTGAAATAAACACATCTGTACTTACAAAGGACAAAGATTTATTTTCCATTTCTAAAGGAAAGCAACATGAGAGCTGGTTGCTTTTTTATGCATCATACTAGATCTTGGTTTAAATGGCCTGCAACTCTCTAGTTCATGGACACAAACCCAATGTGTCATTGACACGTCGCAAACAGCTTGATTGACAGGCGATCTGACCAATCATAATGCTGAATCTGCCATTCTATCCGACAAACAAATCAGACAGGAGAGAAGATTAACTTCTACTTGAAAAACTGTGTGTACTGACGTCTTTCCGTGGTTGAAATACTAATGTTCATGTTTTTTTCGTGCTTTAAGTAAAGAAAAAACGATCAGTTCACGTGTCGATCAATCTAATAAGACAATACAGTGATCCGTCGACACATTAAAGACCCACAAAAAAGTATTTATTGTTGGAATTTTGTCAAAAATGACAACATTTTAAAGCTGAGACCGTGTTTCATACCAGAAGTAACCTGCACTGTCTTGTCTGTCAGTGTGTTGTCAGTTTCCTCTTTGCTACACAATGTTTTTTTCCACTGCGTGTGAACATGATTGTGTGAGAGTGGCATTGTTTGTTGGACATAGCAACAGTAACTAAGGAAGGTGGGTTTTTGTGAAGGGTCAACTGCATTTGCATTTTGACTCCAATATTTCAGGCTATTCCCTTCCAGGTTTTCAAAATATTATCCTTTAACAGTCATCATTTACATTAACCCTTTAACTGTCACAGTCCCCCCTGTGGGACGCCTAAGTTTACTTCACCATATTACAAATAAATTCTAATCTAATCATGACGAACTATACATCGTTGGAAAGGTCTAAGACTCCTAAATAGATATTTTACCATATTTTTGTGTTAGAAATTATGTAGAAAAAGTAATAGTGTAATATATGTCAAGAGTGCCACTTAAAAAAAAAAAAAAATCTACATCGTAACATTCTGACCTTTGACACAAAAGACTTTCTTCATTGCCTTTTTTCCCTATCATCTTAAGAAATTATATATCAGCTTAAATCTCAAAATTCATCCTTTAAAAGGCATTTTAAAATCAGACATTGCATTACCATGGAAAATGTACATCAAAATCATATTACAAAATGTTTTCATTCACGAATTATAAAAATGCAAGTCTGGATAGTGCATTGTTATGTCTGTTCAAAAATGTGAGTGTCAGTTAAAGGGTTAAATCTAACTAAAACTGGATCTTATCCACACATTGCATCTCCCAATTTATGATTCTGTTATCAGACAACAATTTCTGTTGAAATTTGCAGCCTATTTTTTCTTTTAGACAAAAAACAAACAAGTTTACAGTGTCTGATATTCTAGGTTATCTGCTGCACAGGTTATCATATAAAAGCTAAATAACATGCAACGACAAAGATAACGAGATGAGATTTGAAAGCATACAACAACAAAAAAAAAAGAGAGAGATGAAAATAATATGATGAAAAAGCATCATTGGGACGTTCGGGATTATGTACTGTATTAGCTAGGTTACATGCGACATTTCAGAATAAGATTAGAAAAAACAATTATTTCTTGTGTATAATATAATATAATATAATATAATATAATATAATATAATATAATATAATATAATATAATATAATATAATGTTTGATGTTTAATTTATCATAAATACAAAAAATATATACATTTTCAACATTAGCATTTACAACCAGTTTGAAAATGGAATCAATGATCCGAAACGGTTTGAGTTGGGGTTTTTTTCTGTAAATGTCTACCATTAATTAGTATGAACCTGCTGAGCTTAACTAAAGTGTGAAGTCTTCCAGCAGCGTGTGGAGTGTGCGAGAGTGTGAGAATGTGAGATGTGCCGTACCAGTGTGATGTCTCTGGAGGCTGCCGCAGCGCTCATGTGCAGACTGGGCTGCCGAACTGAACTGCTGCAGTCTAGAGCCCGCGCAAACGTACCCACAGACCTGCAGGGGAGGGGGGTTGGGGAAGTTTGAGAAAGAGAGGGAAAAAAAAATATGTGAAAGAGAATGAGTGAGTGAGAGCGAGCAAAATATGCAGTTTGAAATAACAGGGTATAGAGTGGTACAAAAAAAAAGATAGAGATATTATTTGGGAGGCATCTTCAGAATTTCAGAGTTTAGATTTTTCGTGTCTTTTAAACACAATGTTCTGTTCGCAACAGACTGGCACAAAAAACAGAGCAAATTTGTTAACGCTGCAGAATCTTACCGAGCCACGACGAGGAACTGGTCGATCTGTTTCTCGGTGAGGGGGTTGCTGGGATCCCATACCTTCTCCTCCAGTTTTTCCAGCTCCCGACCATCATCCTCTCCTGACAAACCAACACCCACAGATCACGTTCGTTACAGGATAAACGCTGCTTTAAAATTAGACTTTTCTTCCTGAAGCTTTCATCTAAAGAACTTAATTTAGTTCTTACAATTAGTGCAAGAAACATTAGTGGGTGAACAATATAATGACCAGGATGTTTAACTAGGTGCTATCTGCCATTTTGAGATTATCCCCAGTGGGCATTAAAGTGAGTCGTGGTACACGTCGAAAACATGAAGGGCTGGGCAATTTTCTCGATTATTGATTAATTCGAATTGAATGTTTTGCCACGAATTTATATTTTAGAAATCTAGGAACTGCAATTTTTAACAGATATATTACCAAACGTTAGAATTAGACACTTTGACAATATGCCAATGATAACAGTAAAGAGAAATGAACGATCGAAACGCATGTCAGCATGGTTTGGAACGTCGTGGAACGTCCTCATATCACTAAGTGCCATTCACACAGAATGAGCTTTTGTTAACAAAGATGTGACACGGGCAGTGGAATAAGAAAAACAAGCAAGAAGATGGGAATGAACTTCTTTTAACTTGTGCATAGCATTTTTATAATGCCGTTTCATGCATGAGACGCTGCGAGAGACGTGAGTCCAACAGTCAAACGCGTCCATGTTTACATAGAAAAAAAAACAATGGAAAACCAGCGCAATCGAATAAAAACCTGTGAAGAACTACTTTATGTTTGATATTTATGTTTGCATCATGATGACAGGCTGAAAGCTGCTGTTCAATGTTTTTACAGAACATTTATAGTTAATAGTCTACTTGTGTTATACCTTGAGTCATTCTGAATTTGACTTACCTTGACTTTTCAGATTTATTTAAAGCATTTTACTCGTACAAACTTGTCTTATACATATAGTTTAAGAACTATTAAAAGATGTTGTAGTTCATCTTTTCTGCAAAAAATACTGAAGTGATTTGTTTAACATTTACATCATGTTGACAAATTCATGTGTGGTGCATTTGGAATAGAACTTTCTTTAACTAAACTAAAAAAGGGAATCGGTCAGATGTTCTGGGAAAAAAAATAATAAAATCAAGATTTTAATTTTTGGCCATATCGCTCAGTCCTACTGACACTGAAGAGAAGAAATTGTTGAATAAAGTCGTTATTTTTTATTTTTTTTTTTTTGTGCACGAAAAGTGCTCTCGTAGCTTTATAACATTACGGTTGAACCACTGCTGTCACATGGACCATTTTGATGTCCTTACTACCTTTCTGGGCTTTGAATGTATTAGTTGCATTGCTGTATATGCAGAGTGTTAAAGCTCTTGGATTTCATCAAAAATACTTTAATTTGTGTTCTGAAGATGAACGAACGTCTTACTGGTTTGGAACGACATGAGTAATTAATGACAGAATTTTCTTTTTTTGGTGAACCATTCCTTTAACCGTGACATGCTTAGCCCGTATTACACGTATTATCCTCCTCCCCTATTTATTTTCGAGTCGTACGTATTCTACGTAAATATTGTGTCAAACCTTGTAAAGTCATCCTAAAAAGACTTTTTACTTCCACAATGCGATATATTTACATGTCAAACAATATTCATCTATCTGTAATTGATTGGTGTGATTCATGAACAAACTGTTCCTTTGGCTTGGATTTTTTCAATGCATCAGTTGATTCGGTTGACACAAACCGCTCTAAATGACTTGCTCGCAAATTAAACCAATCTGAGCATGGTTTTCTAAAAAGCAATGGATGGTTTCTATGATCTACTTATGCTTACAATGTTTTTGGGAAAAGCAAGCTTGGTTTCTCAATGGTCTGAATCATTTGTAAAGCTTGAAAGCTCTAGATCCTATTTACTGTAACTGAACAGTAATCAATTTTTGTTGGTTTATATTTGTTTGTGTTCCATGGATATTTAAAGGGCACCTATTATGCCCCTTTTTGCAAGATGTAATATTAAATGTTATGGCTCTCCTGAACGTGCCTGTGAAGTTTCAGATCCAAATACAATACAATACAGATCGTTGAAAAGTGTCATTTTGGGGGCGGGTCTAAACAGTGTCGTTTCAGGGGTGTGTTCCCTTACATAAAAATGAGCTGCAACTTCCTGCCCAACTCCAGCCTACACATCTCTGTTTTGCGTATGGCAATAAACACAGGAGAAGCAACATGAGCGAGCCAAATTATTGCCCCCTTTTGTTGAAATCGCTCCCTAATAGGCCTAATCCTAACCCCA
>JAHKKF010537933.1:11106-30352 GCA_019740295.1 Labeo calbasu
CATTTTTACTGTACTTAAATAGAACAAACACACGATTTCTTTCCAAGAGTTGCTGAACAATGAATCAAAGCGTACAATCTGTGATTGTGTGCAGTTGCTGACAATCACGAAAGCATGCAGTTGCTTTCTTATGTGCGGTGTTTTACCAGTTTTACTTTCGCTTTCGAAATCTATCACATTTAGCAAGGAGGGGAGAGGATGGACAGCGGGCTGCGGCCCGCAATTCCCCCCACTTTGGCGCAATCCCTGTCCTGCCTGACATAGACGCAAAGTAATCTGTTTAACGTGTTTACATGCCAGAATTTGAATGTTGTTCGCTTTATAGAAAGGTTTTTCCCACACCTCTCAAACCGATTACAATTTCATTTGGTTGGAATATTTTTTTTCAGATTGAGGTGTTTATATGGAGCATTTTCATTCGGATTGGACTTTTAAACCGATTACAATGCTCCATATAAACGCACCTAGTGAGTGCCAATGAATAGAATATAACTGCAGTAGCCTGTTAGATGATCTTACAAAATTTTAGCTTCACGTTTTCCTAGTTAAATTCAATAAATGTATAAGTAGTCACGAACAAGGTAAACTCTGTACCTTACTGTTTTTGTTATAGTCTTCAAATAATCAATGAAAACTTGCATAATGTAATTACTTTCTATTATATAAAGGTATAGAAAAATCTCAATGAACTTTACAAAAAGATATATAAATAAACTTTAGAAACATTTGTAAAACCAAATCGCAGTTGTGCATAGATCTCAATAGACATTTACAGCAGAAACACTAACATCCTTGAATGTTTTATGATCAGAGCAAGGACTGGATGCATTTTTATCATTCTAAGATGGCTGTGTACACACAATATCAACACACATTTCTGTCCAAACACCTTCTAAAAGTGGATTTTGCATAATAGGTAACATCGGTTGCATAACATAGTCAAGTGTTTGAAATGACATTTTGCGATCAGATGTGGCTTCACATCACAGTATGAGGCTGAAATCATACTGTTTTATAGTATTATAAAAGCCATGTCGATTAGCATTGCATTATAAATATACTTTATCCTTATAAAAACACCCAAGATTGCTTGAAGAACACAGACAAACCATATACTTAATCAATTGTATGTTTATTGTCTTCAAGTTTCCTCAGTTAAAATTTCTCTATCTGCTTTTTATTCAGCTACAGTGATAACTGGATTAGAGATTCCTAAAGTGTCGTCAGTAATATTACTTCTGCTATAAAGCATATGCAGAGTTTCTGCGCAAGGGCGCCCTCCGGCTTCCGAATCAGAAAGAGCTTTATTGCAGAGTGTGTTCAAACACAAGGAATTCGTCAAATTTAGGAGTTTCCAGTACAGAAAGTACAAACTATTTAATTCACATTTCAGTGAATTAAAGAGTGTACTCCGTAATGCTCACAACACCATATTTTGGGTAAAAACAGGAAAGATAATACTTTTCTCTAAAGAAACAGGACTTCCCTGAATTATCGTCATTGATATTGTTATCGCAATAATTACCAGAAATTATTGTGATAAATTTTTAAGCCCATATTGCCCATCCCTAGCCCTAATTAACTCCCCAGAGTCGTGTGGAGTATTTTATGATGTATGGATGCACTTTTTTGGACTTCAAAAAAAATCAACACCCATTCACTGCCATTTTAAAGTTTGGAAGACCCAGGACATTTTTTTAACATAACATATACACCTAGGATGGCTTGAGGGTGAATAAACAATGGGGTATTTTTCATTTTTGCATGAACTATACCTTTAAATGAACCATCAGTACACTAGTCTGTATTAAGAGTTTCAGTAATGTTTGCTATAAAATACACATTACTGATCAAAAGTATTGAATTTTAATGTTTTTAAAAGTCCCTCATGCTCAACAAGGCTACTTTTGACTAAAATAAATATTGTAATTAAAAAATAAGCGTTTTCTACTTATATATAATATATATGCTAATATATTTTACAATGTAATTTATTTCTGTGATGGCAAAGCTGAATTTTCAGCATCATTAATTCAGTCTTCAGAAATCATTCTAACATGCCGATTTGCTACTCGAGAACCATTATGTATTATTACAAATGTTGAAAACACTTGTGCTGCTTAATACCTTTGTTAAATGTTAATGTGAGGAGAGACTAAAGAAACACAAGATGAAAGCAGCTGTTGAATATGTGGTGGGTTAATGGTCTCATCTGAAGAGCTCAGAGCTTTGACCATGTCTAACTCAATAAGGCGAAGAGACGTCTTACCCTCTTTGAGGAGGTCAGTGATGTCAGCCTGGTACTTATTTCCCACTCTGATCTCTCCCTTATCAGCCAGCAGAGTCTTCTGCTGAGGGTCGTATACCAGCGAGTAGAAAAAAGCATCCTGCCAAACCAAGAGACACCTTGATTAAGGGCAAAAAAGTACCGCATTACAGCACACAAACCCAACGTTTAATTTTGTGCACTGTTGCGTCAAAGACAAAATGCATTTAACAAGTTTATGCATAGGTAAAGTATGTTCCTGGCCTTTAATATAAACACAGACAAATGAACCAGTGAAGGCCAGTGTTTGAGATATTAGAGGCCTGGCTTGACTCTTTGTAGAGTCTCCAGTCTCCTCATTACTAAATATGAGGAGGAACATACTGGGTCAACACACTGAATTATTCATTCGGATCGGGACTCAAAACTAGCTCTCATACACACACGCACTCACACACACACCAGATAAACATTTCCCTCTTGCAGACATACTGTGAACGGAGATTCGGAGAGTGAAAAGCAAATTCATGCAAACAAAAGCATTTGCAAATGCGTACAAACACCTCGGCATAGTGCCGCGACACTCACCTCTCTGTCTAAATAGGACTTGAGGGCTTCCGTCTCATTCAGAAGCGTAACGCAGCATTTGCCCCTGCAAAACAACACATGACATACAGTTTTAGCGGTGGATTGAATCACATAGGCCTATTTGCCATTAAGATCTCAGATCTCAGTACTGCTGGACAGAATTTTGTATTTGGCTGTGGTTCAGAAATTACTCTATTATAGTGATGTAATCTTGTGTACAGTCTGTCATTTGTTATTCTGTTACATTTAAAAAGGTATCACAGTTTAGAATGTTAGAATGTTTCATGGACTCTCGTTCAATATTTGGAGCCAAAAGTATCAGAAACAGAAAATTCTTCCTAGCTGTTTGTAGTTAAACAGGTGTATTCATTCACAGCTTGTCTAACTGTCCCCAACTAAGCTTAGTTATGCAAGTAATAATGATTTTGATCTTTTTTTGTTTTGTTTTTTTTAAACGAGTAATCTGAGAGGAAAAGTTAAAAAAAAAAAATCATAAACAAGGTTTTGTGTTCAATCAAAACAATGGTGTTTTCTTTTCTGAAATTACACCTCTTAGAGATCATAAAACGTATAAAGTTTTATCCAAAACACAGCAAAAACAGTACAATTTTAAAATATTTTACACTATTTAAAATAACTGTTTTCTGATTTAATATATTTAGAAAAATAATTTATTCCTGTGATTTCAAAGCTTAATTTTTAGCATCATTACTTCCGTCACATGATCCTTCAGAAATCTTTCTAATATTTTGATTTGCTGCTCAAAAAACATTTATTATTATTGTTATGTTGAAAACATAGTATTTCACACCTGTTTCAGGTTTTTTTGATGAATAGAAAGTTCAGAAGAACATCATTTATCTGAAATAGAAATGTTTTATAACATTATAAATGTCTTTATCCTCACTTTTGATCAATTTAAAGCATCCTTGCTAAATAAAAGTATACTTCTCCAAGCTTTTGAATGGTATAGTGTATAATGTTACAAAAGCTTTTTATTTCAGATAAATGCTGATCTTTGGCTATTATAATATAATATCTATTCATCAATGGAAAAAAACTATTACTCAACTGTTTTAAATATTGAAAATAATTAAAAAAGAAAAAATTCTTGAGCAAATCAGCATATTAGAATGATTTCTGAAAGTGGAGTAAAGATGCTGATAATTTAGCTTTGATCACAGGAATACATTACAATTTAAAATATATTCAAATAGAAAGCAGTTATTTTAAATAGTAAAAATATTTCACAATTTTACTGCTTTGTATTTTGGATCAAATAAATGCAGGCTTGGTGAGCAGAAGATACTTCTTTAAAAAAACATTAAAAACCTTACGGTTCAAAAACTTTTGACTGGTAGCGTATAAATAAAATAAATAAAATAAAAACAAACCTGGTCCTCAAGATATCAAGATAAAAACAGATACTTAGAATTTCTCAGAAGTCAATCATTTAAAATTTTATTTGTACTTTATTTGATTAAGTTTGCATGAATTAGTACTCCTGACAGATCCCAGAACTAAAACAGACCTAGAAAACATCAAACCAACAAGGTAACATGCAAAAGTTAAAATATAGTAAATATAACTTGCACATCCTGGCCACTTTCCAGTACCTTAATATAAATTGTGGCAAAATGGACAAAATACTATTAAAACATCCTTAAAACAAGATCAATTGACATCATGGTAAGTATTTTCTCTAAGGGAAAGCAGAGAAAATTTTATGAAGTTCATAAAATTAACTTGTTTTTCCTTTGAATTAAGTTAATTTTTCTAACAAGCAGGCTTAACATCGTTTGACTTTTCCAAATTAAATGTACCTTGTTTTAAGGATAATTAGATATTTTCATTGAAAAATGCTGAATAAGGAATGTTTTTGGCAGTCTAGCCAAAACCCTCATATGAGATTTGAATAAATCTGGAAATTTAACTTATTAATCATTTTCTTGTGTTTAATGCCAATTGCATTTAAGTAACATTTAAAGACAATTATCTCCATTTTTAAATGGAGATTTTTTGGTGTTCCATGTTTTTAGGTCACTGCAAATGAGTACAACAGGAGGAAAATTCTAAATCGACAATATTTTGAAACTGAGTCACTTGGTGAACAGTTCAAACCCCGAGAGAGATGATGCTGGTCGTTCACCTTCCATCACCGAAGAACAGTGAAGAACCTGTTCACCCAGAAAGGTTTAAGGTCGAGCTCACTCCACCCTTGGGTCTGACTTCCTCCGCAAACTCAAAAGAAGATTTACATGTTCGTGAGTCAGACGTGACCTAGCCAGCACCTCAGGTCTGTAAGTAGGACACGAGCAGATGTGGCGTGGTGGTTATTGCGGCCTTATGCTGAATAGCTGCTTTCTTGAGAACATCGATTTCATAGTGACTTCCAAAATAAAACTGGGCATGATCTTCATTAAATGATTCTATTCAAATATATAGATGACTTGACGGAAAAATACAAGCCCTTGAGCAAAACCGAGATTGACTCAATCTTCAATTGCTCTCCGCCGAATTTGTAGCGATGAGAGAGCGGCGTGAATGAACGAGAGGTTAATACTCTCCTGTGCTGGGGATTCCATTAGGCCAGAACATGAAAAAGACTGAAGGGAGCCGGTATGTGCGTGAGATGTGTGAGTCACGCGCAAACGCTAATGAGAGCGAGTCCGGTCGGCTGCTAGAGACAGCGCGCCGCAGAATGAAGCGTATCCTCAATATCGACAAAGCTTTTTGTAGGTTACCTGATGTGTGTCGCGGGCAGAGACTCCAGCTGTCTGGAGAGGAAGAGCTCTCTGTGTCTCAGCTGATGCTTCTGTTTCTCTGGGAGATCCACCATTTCGGGGTTCTCCATCTCCTCTTCCATTTCTCCTAAAAGTCAAACAGAAAAGATAAACATGTCCATAACTTTCATTTGGCCACCTTATACCCTTCTTAATATTATTACAATTGCGATGCTGTATGCTGATGCTAATTGGCTGATTTTGATAATTATATAGGCATCAAAATGTCAGTTCCACTGATATTTTTGAATGACCTTCCAATATTTACCTTTCATGCAATTTAAAGGGACAGTTCACCCAACAACGTAAATTCTGTCATTAATTACCCTCATGTTGTTTCAAACCCATAAGACCTTCATTCATCTTCAAAACAAAAATTAAGATATTTCTGATGAAATCCGAGAGCTTTCTGACCCAGAGGAGAAACATGTTGAATAAAGTCGTAATTTTTAGTTTCTCGGTGCACAAAATGTATTCTTGTAGCTTCAAAATTTAACTATTTTAATGATGTCCTTACTACCTTTCTGGGCCTTAAACTTGTCAGTTGTTTTGCTGTCTATGCAGGGTCAAAAAGCTTTTAGATTTCACCAAAAAAATCTTCATTTGTGTTCTGAAGTTGAACAAAGGTCTTACGGGTTTAGAACAACATGAGTGTGAGTCATTAATGATACAATTTTTGGGTGAACTATCCCTTTAAAGGTGCAGTATATGTAATATTAACAACTAGTCACTGAAATTATACTATGATTCAAATCCAAAACTGGAGAGAGCCATTTCTCCCACCCCCTCCTCCACAGACTCCACACTCAGTGGGTTGCCTTACACTGCAATTTGATGAGCTGATTTATCCACGCTTTAATAAGCTTCTGGTCATAGAGGTTTTCAGATGGATGCCAAGGTGTTTTAAGGTCAGGTAAAATCTGTGATTTCAGACTCTGTGAGTGCATATGTTTGCTTTTATGGCTGAAATACGCTGTGTTTTTCAACAACTGGCAACTGGCAACTTGAGGTGTCAAAATACTATTAGGTATATTAGCAGTGGGTGGAGTCACACAGACCAAGTCAAAAACAGACATTTTAAAACGGAACTCACATTTCAAAGCAGACTAACTGGCTGTAGAATTATTTTACTGAGAAACAAAGTATGTGAACATGCAAACTGCAAATGTACAATACTTCTACACTTTAGTACAGTCAAAAGCAACTGAATGCAGCACTTTTAAGCAATTTTTTTGCCATTTCATATCATACAGTCAGGTCCGTATACACTTGGAACAATCCCGAATGTGGTTGTAAACGATCCCAGCCGAAGAAGAAGGGTCTTATCTAGCAAAACGATCGGCTATTTTCATTTAAAAAAAAATACAATTTAAATACTTTTTAATCTCAAATGCTCGTCTTGTCTTGCTCTGCCTGAACTCTGTGTATTCTGGTTTAAGACAGTTATGGGTATGTCTAAAAACTCCAAACGTATTTTCTCCCTGAACTTCAAAAATCATTTCAAAATCATCCTACATTGCCGCAGAAGTACCGAGCCAGTCTTTGCAAAGTGAACATGCAAAGAAGATCAAACAAAACAGGTAACAAAAAAGGTAAAACGACGACATAGGACGATTTTGAAGTTGAGGGAGAACATGAGATGGGAGTTTTTCAACATACTCTAACTGTCATGAACCGGAAAAAAACAGGTCGGGAAGAGCAAGACAAGACTAGCGTTTGACATTAGAAAGTATATAAATGTTATTATTTTCATGAAATTAACCAATCGTTTCACTAGATAAGACCCTTCTTCCTCGGCTGGGATCGTTTACAACCCCATTTGGGATCGTTTGAAGCTGCATTTAAACTGCATTTTGAAAGTTCAAACTCAGGGAAACATATCAGTCCATTATACGGAGAAAAATCCTGAAATGTTTTCCTTAAAAAACAATTTCTTTATGACTAAAGAAAGAAAGACATGAACATCTTGGATGACAAAGGGATGAGTACATTATATGTGAATTGTTGTTCTGGAAGTGGACTTCTCCTTTAAGGGCATTATCATCTAAATTGGAGAAAAGGTTAAGGAATAACAGCTCTTTAATATGTACCTCCCCCCTTTTCAAGGGACCATAAGCAATTCAAGCTTTTTCATTCACAGTTGTGGGCTATTCCTTCATTTTTTTTTCTACATCAATTAAGCAGGTGAAAGGTCTTTAGCTGATTTTAAGTCTGCCATTTGTATTTGGAAGCTGTTGCTCTGAACCCACATCATGCGGTCAAAGGCGCTCTGCATGGGAGTAAAACAGCCAATTGTTAGGCTTCAAAAACAAAACAAAAAATCTATCAGTGATAGCAGGAACATTAGGAGTGGCCAAATCAACAGTCTGATACATTCTGAGAAAGAAGGAAAAAAAAAAAAAAAAAAAAAAACACCGGAAAGCTCAGCAACATAAACAGTGGTGGATGATTGGATGATCCTCTCCATGGTGAAGAAAAATCAATTCACCAATTCCCAGAGGTAGGTGTGTCACTGTCAAAGTCTACAATCAAGAGAAGACGATCTGAGAGCAAATAAAGAGGGTTCAACACAAGGTGCAAACAAAGCCAGATTAGACTTTGCCAAAAAACATCTAAAAAAGCCAGACCACTTCTGGAAAAGCATTCTTTGGATGACTGATATTAAGATCAACCTGTGAAAGAATGACGGCAAGAAAAAAGTATGACATCTGTGTACATCATCTGTGATAGATGGTGGAGCAGTGTGATGGCATGAGCATGCATGGCTTCCAGCGGCACTGGGTTACTGGTGTTTATTGATGACGTGACAGAAGACAGAAGCAGCCGGATGAATTCTGAAGTGTATAGGGATATACTGTCTGCCCAGATTCAGTCAAATGGAGCAAAGTTGTTTGGGTGATGCTTCATAGTACAAGTGGACAGTGACCCAAAACACACAGCAAAAGCAACCCAGGAGTTTAAGGTAAAACAGTGGAATATTTTGCAATGGCCAAGTCAATCTTCTGATTTCAACTTGATTGAGCATGCATTTCACTTGCTGAAGACAAAAACTAAAGCCAGAAAGACCCACAAACAAACAACAACTGAAGTCAGCTGCAGTAAAGCATCACAAAGGAGGAAACCCAGTCTCTGGTCATGTCCATGAGTTCCAGACTTAAGGCAGTCATTGCCTGCAAATATTAAATATGAACATTTTATTTATGACTATAAATATTTGTCCAATTACTTCTGAGCCCCTGAAAATGGGGAGTCTGTGTATAAAAACGGTTGTAATTCCTTACCATTTTAATGTTATATTTTTGTACAACTTAAATTAAAGCTTAAAGCAACTTCATCTTGATTGTTTAATTTTAAATCTATTCTAGTGGCATACAGAGCCGAAATTATGAAAATTGTGTCAGTGTCCAAATATACATGGACCTGACTGTATGTTGTGATGTAATGCAATATATGGCACATATACACAAGCATGCATCCAGTCAGAACATATTCCAATTAAAATTTCATATGAAATTTGAAAAACCAGTGACAGTATTCACAAGTTTTTCCAGTGTCAGTTACTCACAATTGCACTTTTGTCTTTTGCATTGTCTTGTGCAGGACACAGTTAAAGTTCAACTTTTAAAAAAAAAAGTGCTTTGATTTTTTTTAATTTTCCATTTCTTAAACACAACATGTGAATAACCCATAAGGCTATCAGAATTACTGTTGATCATACTGAAGGTCATAGAATCTAACTACAGGTTTTGCACTTCGGTGTGCAACTCACACCGCACTGTTTGTCTCAGACATGAATGACGCCCCAAACCACAAGACTTGAGGAGAAAAACCTTTGTAAACAAGGAGGAACCATATCAGTCATATCACGAGATCAAGATATGGGTCATTCTATAATTGTGGGTACATCTAATGTTCTTTGAAGTATATTTTTAATATACTTTCATCAATATAAAGCCCTAATGCTTAATTGTCTAGTACACAATTACATTTTTCCCAATCACACTACTATATGTTGGAAAAAGCCACATCTTTTGTTCAAAAACGATGTTCATATCACATACAACCCTGGTATTCAGCTGTCCAATTTTGTAAAGTTGCTCAATCTACTCTGCATTCAAGCATGAAAATTACCTCAAATATGAATGAATTTTATAGTTTTGCCTTTAGTTAGATTGGGTTATCAAGACATTTGGGTGTGTGCTTCAAAAATAGTAAGTGTTTATTGTGATATAACTTCTTTTATTTGTGTCTGAAAAACCATTGTCAACCAAGTTAACCACTATAACACCCCCACCCCCAAAAAGGAATGGTTTGTTCCATTCTCGCATAATTTGCACAGTATGATGACATTTCCTCTAGAAGCACATGGATGAAACATTAGAAGTTATGTTCTCTCTCTTTCCCCTAATATTGGTTAAACTAGCAAACCTGTGTCAAGAGTGAATTAATTGACTGTCAACAGTGTTACACAAGTATTATTGCTGCGAGACAATTTAACTAAAACTTATGTTTTGTTTATGAAAATATATTTCTAAACATACCATATGCTCAGTAGTTCTAGGCTTCCCTATAGTGTATATATATAGGCCCAAAACACTAAAAATGTCAACTAAGTAACCCGTCAACTGTGTTACCCAGTAAAGGTAACATGGTGGATGGTAGCAAACATAGATGGTATTTTATGCACATATTCCTATAGATCACCTTTATTTATATAGCACTTTATACAATATAGATTGTTTCAAAGCAGCTATGTAAGGTCATGTTTGGGTTTTTGGAGAGGGTGCTCGCTGCAGAGCCAAATGGGAGGAGCTGGAGCTCTAGCTCCCCCTCGCTGGAGGTAATGGGTGGAGATAGACACCTAACCACACACACCATTAGTTCACACAGAGGTGGAGCTGGACATCCAGAGAGGGGGAGCTGGAGGCCATTCAGCTCTGAAGTGAGCAGTACTTGGGTTTCTGGGAAACAGGAAAACTTTTTTCTTCACATTGTCAAATTCGAGATGTACCCCTATTTATAGAATGACCCATATCTTAGGCAACTTTACAACTGGCATGAAGTTGTGTTTTATGTGATTGGATCACGATCACATCTCACTTGATCACATTAAATGCCAGGTTATCAAAGAAGATAAACCTAAAAACCACATAGCAGTTGGCGCCGATGGCCTCATATGCAGTGAGCCAACATGTAGCGCCATTGCACTTCGGGCGTCCCAAGTTTGAATACCGGCTTGTGGTGCTTTTCCAATCCCATTCCCCTCTGTCTCACCCACTTCACTTCCTGTCGATCTATACTGTCCTATCTAAATACAGCCATAGTTTCAAAAAATAAATCTTAAAAAAATAAATAAATAACACTGCATAGCAAATTAGCAACACACTAAAATCCACTTAGTAATCACAGCAAGCTTTTTCCAAAAAGAAATGAATTTTGTACACTAAAGTTATGAGTTTTGAAAATTATGTAATCTAAGACAGTGGTTCACAAGTTTTTTTACTTTTTGAATTCGAAGGACAGACACTGCAAGAGCTGAACATTCTTTAGCGTTCTCACTCTTGTTAACCAATGACCTCATGATTTAATGGACGGAGATTTTACTGATAACATATGTTAGAGCTTGGCATTACCATAAAATTGTTCATCAAAATGCCTAATATTGAGTAATTTACATGACTTTGAGGTCTAGAAATCATATTAAGACAGTGGGATCCTTGGTTCTTCAAAAGGAAAGAAAAAAAAAAATGAAGTAAAACATGAAATCTCTTTTTTTGTGGTTATGCCTCGTTAATGCTTGTTTTGTCGTATTAAATCATTTTAAGTCCACTTATATGTTAGCTGCGGCCCCCTAGTGGACCCCGACCCCTGAGTTGAGAATCATGTAATACACTACATGCTTTTTATCATTTGATTGATAGTTCATACTTTTCTTTAAGGATAAGTCCACTTCTAAAACAAACATTCACTTATAATGTATCATCCACGATGTTCATGTCTGTCTTTCTTCAGTCATAAAGAAATTATGTTTTTTGAGGAAAACATTTCTGCATTTTTCTCCATATAATGGACTGATATGGTGCCCCGATTTTGAACGTCCAAAAGGCAGTTTAAATGTGGCTTTAAACGATCCCAGCTGAGAAAGAAGGGGCTTCTTTAGCGAAACAATCAGTTATTTTAATAAAAATAATACAGTTTATATACTTTCTAATGTCAAAAATGAAGTTAGGGTTAGGGAGAGGGAGAAAATGCAGTCTGAGTTTTTCGACATACCCTAACTGTCTTGAGCTATATATCAGTCCATTATATGGAGAAAAATGCAACACAATTTCTTTATGACTGAAAAAAGAAAGACATGAACATTTTGGATAACAAGAGGGAAAGTACATTATTTGTAAATTGTTGTTCTGGAAGTGGACTTCTCTTTTAAAGGGATAGTGCATCTAAAAATCTAAATTCTGTCATTAATTACTCACTCTAATGTCGTTCCCAACTCGTAAAAACCTTTGTTCATCTTCAGAACACAAATTAAGATTATTTGATGAAATCCAAGAGCTTTCTGACCCTGCATAGACAGCAATGCAACTGACACGTTCAATGCCTAAAAAGGTAGTAAGGACATCATTAAAATAATCCATGTGACATCAGTGGTTTAACCTTAATTTTATTAAGCTACCTAAACACATTTTGTATGCAAATAAAACTAAAATAACATTTAAATCAACAATTTTTCCTCTTCCATGCCTGTCTTCGACGCGCGTTCACAAGAGTACCACGACGTTTGCGTGTGGGGTCAGAAAACCCTGGGATTTTGTCAAAAATATCCTAATTTGTATTACGAAGATGAACGAAGATCTTTGGAACGACACGAGGGTGAGTAATTAATGACAGAACTTTCATATTTGGCTGAACTATCCCTTTAAACACGATCCTTGAGATATAATTTGTACATAAATTAGCAATAATAAATAACGCGTGTGTGTGTGTTATTCTGACTACTTTATTTCACGTTTGGCTTCACAGGGTTAAATCTTCAACATTTCTACAAGCGCTACAAAGATACTAATCAGGGAATTACACCACCTTCACAGGCCTTAAAAGTTCAAAGCGAGGTTGAGTCTGTACTAGTCGATGAGTTTGTGACAGCCCTCCATCCAACCTAAACCCGCATCTTCAAACAGAGACTAATCAAACGCAATGTGTGCAAACGTGAAAATGACTGCAACAACCAAAAGAGAGCAAGACGACACAGACGCCTTCTCTTAATTGGGTTTACGCAAACACATTATCACCCTTCTCTTCAAAAGATTACCGGGGATGTACGGAGAAAGAAGACGTCTCTCTTGACAAACCCCACATATATGTGCTGTATGGAGGCAGAGTGCGGCGGAGAATGATAAGTGGGAGAGAGTCGGGAGGGAGGGAGAGAAACCAGCGAGCGTGCTTCAATTCATTTGGAGTTTCATTAGCGAAAGAGAGAGAGACAGATGGAGAAACATGGAGATGGAAGGAAAGGCAGCAGAACAAAAAGAATCAAGGGATTTTCAATTGAAAAAAAAAAAAAAAAAGAAAGATAGATGTTTGTCTGAAATCAATAAGTGTTCCCTTCTCTTCCTCACCGACATTCAGCACACATGTACGCCGCTGCTTTCTACCTGTCACAAGCTATCCGCTTTTATCTTGCTATGAAGAAATCTGAAACTACGGTGGTCACTTTACAAGCGCTGCACATCAGTAACCGTTCTATTACAGCTGCGCGTGGAGTATCGACAACCCCTGCTGAGATACACGCCGAGCGAGGGATAGAGACAGAGCCTGAAACAAAGAGAGTGAATGGGATAAGATGACGCGAAAAATAGAGAACAAGAGAGAGAGAGGAACAGCCCTGTGGCTACGAGCAGCCTGCCGCGTCCTTGAGAGGCGTCGAGAACGGAGGAGCTGAACTCAGTAAACTCCGGTTATAGTTCTGAGAAAGAGAGAGGGGAAAAAAAGCCAATCATCTGGCTCTGCACCCTGCCTATACTCAACAAATTACCTCTCCATTTCACCTGTCTTAACCAATTATCAATTATTGATGAATGAATCGCCTTACCAGGTGGAGGGGAAGAAAAGAAGAGGAGGTTGGGCTGAGAATCCACAAACGTTTTTATTCACAGCGATTTCGTTTTCGAATGATTTAAGGCGCTTGGTTCAGTTAGCGGTTTTTGAACGTCTACATTCGCCTACTGAAGTTTAAATGAGAAGATTTGTAAGTTCTTATCAGAGGTTAAAGAGCACTAAAAACTAGATTTACACATTTTCTGTACAAAATGGTAATGCTTGCCCATGCAAACTTCAGTATGAGGGTAGGGTGTTGTGGGTGGTTGCTTTTGGTCCAAGTCGAAATGATATTCTGGTCTCTAGATATGACTCTGTGAGATTTTTTTAATGGTTTTATCATGTGCCAGACTCTTTTTTGTTGTTGTTGTACATCCAAAAAGTAATATCACATCTCTCCTCAACAAACCAAACGATTCACGTTTTCACGTTCACAGCACAAACCGTGGGGAGAAAAGAATCTAAGCACACATAAAATCGAGGTTGGGTTGAGAATCTAGAAAGTGTTCTTATCCCATTCTGCTTCGTTTACAAAAAACACTTGATGTTCTGAACTTTAGATTGTGTTAATTGTTCTTCAACATTTGGATCCTTGCACTAACGTAGACAGAACGCTGTACTAAAACACTCTGACAGTGTTTTCTGCACCACTATTCAGCCGTGGCCCTGCAGCATTACTCAATCTACCAGCATAGCAAAAGAAATTTTAACAAGAGATGTGAAGTTGCAGTCTGAAGTGAATCTGATGTAAGAGAAAGACGACATTCTACTGTAACATATGTGACCCTGGATCACAAAACAGTCTTAGGTAGCACGGGTATATATGTAGCAGTAGCCAAAAATACATTGTATGGGTCAAAATGATTTTTTTTCTCTTTTATGCCAAAAATCATTAGGATATCATGTTCCATGAAGATATTTTGTACATTTTCTACAGTAAATATATGAAAACATACTTTTTGATTAGTAATATGCATTGCTAAGAATTCATTTGGACAACTTTTAAAGGCGATTTTCTCAATATTTTGATTTTTTTGTACCCTCAGATTCCAGATTTTTCAAATAGTTGTATCTCGGCCAAATAATGTCCTATCCTAACAAAACACACATCAATGGAAATCTAACAAAAAATGGCCCTTATGATTGGTTTTGTGGTCCAGGGTCACATATTTCAAATGCGTTATCGCAATAACACACAAAATAAGTGAAAACTACTCTTTAAAGAAATAATTCACACAAGGGTTGGATCTCTTTCGCAATCTTTGTTATGACAATCTTTAAAGGGGTCATCGGATGCAAAGTTCACTTTTACAGGTTGTTTGAACATTAAAGTGTGTTGGCAGTGTATGTACAAATCTACCCTATAATGATAAAAATCCATGCAGTGGTTTTTAATTAATCTGTAAAAATAATATCCCCTTTTTCAAATCGAGCCATTCTCAGATGCCTGTCGGTGTGGGATGTAACTTAGACAAGAATATTTCCGACTGAGCAATTGAGGTGTTGTGTTGCTGGATGTAATAATGAACATAGTGGTCGTCATTTACTCTCGACATCTGAGCAGCTGAAGATGCAGTGGATCACGTTTGTTTGTGAAGGGAATGAACCTCCTGATCTACATATATCAGTCTATGTTCACACAAATCATTCGTGATCCAGAAGTGCAGAAGTGAGTATAAGGTTTTTTTTATGAATCTCTGCAATCACCTTTCCTAATAACGTGCTAGTTAGCAAGTTTTGAAGCTAAGTGCGCTAAATGCGGCTAAAGTAAACAATCTCTCAGAGCAGCACTCCACAGAAAGTAGAGAGGGGCGGGGCGAGCAGAGCTTATTTGCATTTAAAGGAACAATCCCTCAGAATGGCATGATTTCAGCAGAGCTCATTTTGACAAGGTAAAAAGGGTGTTGTTTTACACAACCATTGAGAATTTTAAACCAAAGTATATTATAGACTTTTCATTAAGATACCAAAGAATTATATCAACTTATGGAAAATGGGCATCCGATGACCCCTTTAATTAAATTATGTTTAACCATAAAACTACATTGAGTTAGAGAAACTTAATTTGTAGCATAGAAACAAATAATTTGATAATTCCAAAAACGTGTTACTAATTTCAGCATAATGAGTTGTGGCCCTCGAACCAATTAATCTTATCTGTTTGAACTGAAATGAACGGTTAGCATAGCACATGGTCAGTGTAACTTATTTAGCATGTACATTTAATGAACAAGTAAAATATTAGTTGGATTTGGCACAGTCATTGCTCATATGGTCAATGTAGTGTATACTCTCATACCACCCACAACTTAACCACAAGCTGTTAAATATAACATGAAACACTAAAATGTCTTTCCCTTTACTAAAAACAGATAAATAATATCTAATGTCAACATTTATTCTCACTATACAGTCCTATGAAAAGCATGTGGGATGTAGAAATCCACTGCCAAATCAAAGTTGTCAAAAAACAAAAAAAAAAAAAAGTGACTGCAACTTACATCAATTACAGAAAAAAACATAACGTTTCTTTTACACACAGCGTTGAGCTTAATGATCAACAATATTATGTCAGCAAAGCACATTAAAATAATGTTAGCAAGGTTTAATTAAATTGATCAATTTGAATTTTTAACTTGCAACCATGCATTTAAGTTGTAATAACAAGTCACCTGAAAACAATGATTCTTACGATTCTTTTATTTACAGCATTAGCCAAAAAGACCAACAAGTTACAATTTGAATCTAAAACCCACATTCACTAAAGTACTTTTGCGGTACTTTTTTGCAATGTCCAAATTGAGATTGCATGCAAGACATTAATCAGTATTATTACTGAATGGTTGTGCAGACCGCAACATGTTTTCACTCTCATATTGAAGCTTGGTCAGGACCCCTTAGCGTCGCTTTATGATGCTCAAGGTACCCTTTTAACGTCACTTTTTAACGCATAGGATCTCCTTTTAGTATCACTTTTCTACGTGCAGGGTCCTCCACTGATTTCAGTTGTTTGCCTTAATTTAATCGTTTGCATGCATTTGTAAAAATATAAATCATTTAATATAAATTTATACTTTTATTGGAACACCTAAACCCTCCCCTACCCTAAATCTCCCCACTTCTGAACAATATAAAACATTTAACGGGCAAATAAAAGTACAGTCATGGGTATTTATTGCACAAACTGACCATACAAAGCAGTATAAAAGTATTACAAACAAGTCATGTTGCATTTCAAAGACTTCTGAAGCCATACGATATATTTATGCAAAGAAGAGAGTAAAACAAGGTTTTAATAGCTGAAAACTATCCCGCTCCAACATCTCATTCAAAAAGATAAGTTCAAAAAGTACTTTAGCATGACGCAGTCGGTCACAAGACACATAAGAGCCAACGGCACCTCACAACCAAAGCTGGTGGCAATTTTTGAATTTGTGCACAGACTGCACACAGGATCTAAGCTTTACGGTGGATGGAGATGGTGATCGCATCTATTTCTCTCACAAATCAATCGTTTTATACTGACAAATGGTTAGGTTTAGGGGCAGGCGTTGGGTTATGTACTTAAAAATGTGTAAATAGTGTGACGTAATTTAAAATGTTGCAACTGTTTACATTGAGGGGAAAAAATAAATAAATAAAAATTCACACCCCAACATATATGCAATAATGGCAATATATACACACTATATACACAGATACACACTTTAATCACGACGATAAAATTCCCAATGCCTTTCGCGTCGGCATATTGACGCCAAAGATTTCTTGCAATAGAACGGAGGACCCCGCACACCAAAAATTGACGCTAAAGGGATACCCTGTGTGTTAAAAAGTGACGCCAAAGGGTCCTGGCCAAGCATCAATGTGACAAGTTGTGAGTGAGAATGTGTTGCAATATGTAACTTTCTATTCCATCCCGAAAAAAAATATATTTAAATATATATAAATATTAAGCTGCATAGCTGGTTTTGACATTGATAATAATAGTAAATGTTTCTTGAGAAGCAAATTACCCTATTAAAATTATTTCTGAAGGATCATGTGACACTGAAGCTTTCTTATCACAGCAATAAAAACTTAAAACTATATTAAAACAGAAAACAGTTATTCAAACAGAAAATCAAAATTCCCTTGATCTTCTGACATACAAGAAATCATTGTACTATAGAAATGTTTCAAAATTTAAAACTCTCTCATTAGTCTAAAAACAGCTTATATTGAAGCCAATCTGCCAAAACGACCAGTTGTTGATTGTGCTACTTTATGATGTAATAGTGTGGCTAAACACCGCCTCCGCAGAAGATGATCAACACTGCCTCTACATCACTGCCTGTTTAGCCCCGCCCACCGATTCACACATGTAATGTAAATAACGAAAAGTGAACACAGGTCTATGCAGAAACCAAACTATAGACAACAAAATGCTGTGCAGTGCCAAGTTGCGGAAAAACACTGTCCTTGCATTGCTTTCCTTCTGATTCTAATATTAGGAAAGAGTGGATGAACTTTATTTTTAACAAAGATCTATACAAAAGCCCATACTGACCTGTCTCATATCTGGAGGTCAGAGACTATTTTTCATTCATTCATCTCTCACATGCACACACACACTAAACACAACAGGTACCGCCTCCATAACCACACTCTAAAGCCTCCATCCAAAAAGCTGTGGCCACAAATACACACACGTTCGCTTTGTACGTCCCTTGCGTTCATATAAACCCACACCACGCGCAACCTTTCTGTTGATAAGGACATGAGAAGATACGGAGATGAATTCCGGTGCCTTTTTTCCGACCGCTGTTTGTTTATTTTGCCCTTCCAATTCAGGAAGAAATGTAAAACACACAAACACAGCTCACTCTGACAGCCGTGACTCAAAGCTGTTGCGCTCGGCACCGAGAGGTCGAGCAGAAAGCACAAACAAGTGGAGCGGCTGAGGCCGACGAGTGAGGTGATTCCAGTGAGTAGTTCACAGCAGGGCCAGGTCTCTCTCTCAGCACACATGGCGCCTCGCTGCCTCATGCTCTCAGGGCCCAGCGAGGCGGAGCCAGCATCACAGAGAGCAAAATATTTCATCTGTGAGTCACAGCACCCGCACGCTGCTGACTCCTCCAACGCTCAAGTCAAGTTTACACACCACAAGCTCTGCTGGGTTATAGCAAGGGTCAAAGAGCACCCGGAAAGTAGACTTCTACAATTTCTGGAGAACAACCAGAGTTTTACTTGCCCATGCAGAACTTAGAAAAGAAATAAAGAAAAAAGAAAAAGAAAAAAATGAATACGAAAAATATATATGAAATAAATAAAAATAGAAAAGAAAGAAAAAGAAAGAAAAAGGAAATTACATAAGAAATTACAAAGAACTAAAATATAAATGATATACAATAAAGAGAATAAACATTCACCAGATACATAAAAAAATAATAATAAAAACAGAAAAAAAATGACGAAAAAGAAAAAGTAAGAAAATGAAAAAAAAGATAAAAAGGAGGGAAAATAAAGAAAA
>JAHKKF010537935.1:0-12910 GCA_019740295.1 Labeo calbasu
AAAAAAAAATCTTAAATAAATAAATAAATTTCTCAGAATTGCAAGTTCACAATTCTGACGTCTCACAATTTTGACTTTTTTTTTTCGCAATTGTGAGATTATCTTGAAAGTCTGACTTTATAACTAGCAATTGCGAGTTTATATCTCGCAATTCTTACTTTTTTTCTCTCAGTAGCGAATTGCGAGATATAAACTCCAATATCTCCAATATCAGACCAAATCCTCTTACCTTTTCACAGGCGCGGGAAGGAGAACCTTTTGCTCCTGATGAAGTCTGGAGAAAACCTGTGGAAAATATGTTATGTTTACAAAGCTTTAGTTTTCTTTGAAGCGTTAGCTACCGTTTATACAGGCTAAGTCTTAAATAACGTGCATGAACTTGTACTATCTTTTCCAGACCTTCTGAGGAAAGAGAAAGCAGACAAGTATGTATTTCTACAAATATGCCTAATATGCTGATCAGATCACTTAGAAAAAAAACGCGTTTTCCTGTCAGGGAGGGAATGAGCTGCGTCTCACAATACTGTTGGCCTGAACTCTTCTTCAAAAACAACAACAAAAACAAAAAAAGAGCGGTTCCTAGTGTTTGGCTTCCTCAAGCTGTTTTCCAGATGTGTTCATCTCAGAGGCGGATCCACCAGGGTGGCACGGGGTGGCAACTGCCACCCTAAGAAGCTGTGCCACCCCAGAATTATCACAGAATAAAATATAAATGTAATCAGTGTTTCATGTGCTGATCCAATTTCGGTGATTTGATATTATAATATTTCTTTCTAATGTTAGGAAATTAACATTAAATCATCAACAATAACATCTTAAACTTGCACTAAACCGTGATTTATACCATCTAAGTAGTAATTTAATAGAATCGCATGTCTTCTTTATTAGAGAATTAGAGTTCTTGATTGGCATTGATGGTTCCATGAAAAACCTTTAACATCCGTAGAATCTTCACACTCCACAAACGGTTCTTTTTAGAGGTTCTTCACACTAATAAAAAAGTCTATCTTTAAAAAAAACGTTCACTATAAAAGCTCGTTTATACCAAATGGGGGGGAAAACTAAAGCAAGGTAATTGCAACTTTTTATCTCATGATTCTGGCTCGCAATTGTGAGTTTACATCTCCGAAGTCAGAATTGCCTTATATAAACTCACAATTAAATAAACTTCTGCGAGTTGTGAATTCCAATTCAAAAGAAAAAACAATGCAACTTTCTTACAATTGTGAGTTTAAATCTCACAGAATTTTCTCAGAATGCAGCGCCATTGCGCTGAGGGCGTCCCGAGTTCGAATCCCTGCTCGAGGACCTTTCCTGATCCCGCCCCCTTCTCTCTCTCCCACTTCACTTCCTGTCCTGTATGATCTGTCCAATCACAATAAAGGCAAAAAGGCCAAAAAAAAAACTTAAATAAATAAATAAATTTCTCAGAATTGCAAGTTTACAATTCTGACGTCTCACAATTTTGACTTTTTCTTTTTTCGCAATTGTGAGATTATCTTGAAAGTCTGACTTTATAACTAGCAATTGTGAGTTTATATCTCGCAATTCTTACTTAATTTCTCTCAGTAGCGAATTGCGAGATATAAACTCCCAATCTGCGAGCTGTAAAGTCCAATTCATTAGGAAAAAGAAGACAATTTTCTTACAACTGCGAATTTAAATCGTGGAGAATTTTCTCAGAATTACAAGCTTACATCTCACAATTTTGACTTTTTTTTCACAATTGCAAGTTTAAATCTCACAGAATTTTTCAGAATTGCAAGTTTACATCTCACAATTTTGACTTTTTCGCAATTTTGAGATTATGTCTTGCAATTCTGACTTTGTCGCATTTTTAACTTTTTTCTCGCAGTCGTGAACTTCGAGATATAAACTCCCAATTGCGAGTAATAAAGTCCAATTCAAAGATAAATAAAAGACTATTTTCTTACAAATGTTAGTTTAAATCTAGCAATTATGACTTTATTTTTCAGAACTGCAAGTTCTCAAAATTCTGACTTTTTTCTCACAATTGCAAACTGCGAGATATAAACTCTGAATGTTGTAAAGTCCAATTCAGAGGAACTTTGTAACTCACAATTGTGAGTTTATATCCCACAATTCTGACTTTATATCAAAGCTAGAACTGTGAGATATAAACTTGCAATTCTGAGAAATAAAGTTAGAATTGTGAGACTTATTCTTGAAATTGCAAGAAAATAGTATTTTATTTTCCTCTCAATTGGACTTTATAACACACTGTTGGGAGTTTATATCTTGCAATTCGCAATTGTAAGAAATAAGTGAGAATTGTGAGATATAAACTCGCATTAGTGAGAAAAAAGTCAGAATTGCGAGAAAGTTGTCACAATGGCGAGTTTCACAATTCTGACTTTCTTGCCATTGTGTATTGAGAGATATAAACTCCCAGTTGTGAGTCCCATTGATAGGAAAATAAAAGGCTCTCTCTCTCTTTCAATTTGCTCCCTTTATCAGGGGTCACTACAGCGGAGGGATCCGCTCAGCCGTTTTGGCACATTTTACGCCGGATGCCTTTCCTGCCACAACCCAGCCCTGAGAGTGCACTAACTTGTGCAACCCCAGTGCTGGGACACAGAAAAAAAAAAAAAAAAAAAAACTATTTTCTTACAATTAGGAGTTTATATCTACAATTATGACTTTCTCAGAATTCTGACTTTTTTTCTTACAAGGGCAAGTTTGTATCTCNTTACGCCGGATGCCTTTCCTGCCACAACCCAGCCCTGAGAGTGCACTAACTTGTGCAACCCCAGTGCTGGGACACAGAAAAAAAAAAAAAAAAAAAAAACTATTTTCTTACAATTAGGAGTTTATATCTACAATTATGACTTTCTCAGAATTCTGACTTTTTTTCTTACAAGTGCAAGTTTGTATCTCACAATTCTGACTTTATTTCTCGCAGCTGTGAATTGCCGAGATATAAACTCCCAGTTGCGAGTTGTGAAGTCCAATTCAGAGGAAAATAAAAGACAATTTTCTTACAATTGCAAGTTTAAATCTCACATTTTTTACTTTTTCTTGTAATTCTGACATTATAAATCACAAGTGCGAGTTTGTATCTCGTAATTCTGACTTTATTTCTCCCAGTTATGAATTGTGAAGTCCAATTCAGAAGACAAAAAAGACACTTTTCTTACAATTGCGAGTTTTAATCTTGCAGAATTTCCTCAGAATTGCAAGTTTACTTCTCACAATTTGGACTTCTTCCTCGCAATTGTGAGATTGTCTTGCAATTCTGACTTTTTACTTACAATTGCAAGTTTATTTCTTGCAATTCTGACTTTCTCGCAATTGCGAGCTGTAAAGTCCAATTCAGAGGAAAATAAAAGACTATTTTCTTTAAATTGTGAGTATTCTGACTGTATTTCTTGCAGTTGCGAATTGCAAGATATAAACTCAAAATTGCAAGTTGTAAAGTTCAATTCAGATGAAAAATAAAAGAATTTTCTTACAATTGCGAGTTTAGATCTTGCAATTCTGACTGTTTTTCAGCATTGCAAGTTTACATCTGACATTTCCGACTTCATAACTCACAGTTGCGAGTTTATATCTCGCAATTCTGACTTTAGCTCACGCAATTGCGAACTGTGAGATACAAGCTTCCAATTGCGAGTTTGGAAGTCCAGTTCAGAAGAAAAAAAAAGATAATTTTTTTTTACAATTTTCTCAGAATTTCTCAGAATTGCATGTTTAATTTGGACCTTTTCTTGCAATTGCGAGTTTCTGGAATTCTGACTTTATAACTTGCAATTGTGAGACTGTACAACAATTGGGAGTTTATATCTCGCAATTGGCGAGTCAAAATTGTGAGATATAAACTCCCAATCGTTGTACAGTTGTGAAGTCCAACGAAGAGGAAAATAAAAGACAATTTTGTTGCAACTCCGATTTTAAGTCTCGCAAATCTAACTTTGTAACTCAAAATTGTGAGACACACAATTCTGACTTTATTTCTCCTAATTATGAATTGTGAAGTCCAATTCAACTTTTTCTCACAATTTTGAGATTGTCTTGCAATAAAGCACTACTTTCAGTCGGTGCTGATAGCCTAGTGGTAGGTGCGTTAACATACAACGCAGCTGCGCTCATGGCGACCCGAGTTCGATTCCCGTTTCCCGGTCCGTTGCCGATCCCTACCCCCTCTCTTCAGCCAACAATTTCCTTCCACTATCCCGTCTCATTTTAAAAAAGACAATTTTCTTACGTTTGCTTAGTTTAAATCTGGCAATTCTGACTTTATAACCCACAATTGCAAGCAGAGGTAAATTTGCAGTTGCAAGAAAGTCAGATTTGTGAGATAAAAGTTGCAATTACCTTGGTTTATTTTTGTACTCAGTGGCAGAAACAAGCTTCCAGAGTTTACTTAAAGATTCTTTGGGGAACCAAATATGGTCTTATATGGCATCACTGCTAAACACCCTTTATTTTTAAGCGTCTTTAAAGTCTTTAGAAGTCAACCAACAGTTTGTATGACGCTTATCTTTAGCAACGTCATTTTGTTGAGGTTTTAAATTACATTAGAGCAGGTAAATGATATTATTGTAATAAGAAATGGATATTTAAAACAGTCAAACCCACATAAGAAAACTAAAATCAGCAATGTGAATCTCCAATATCAGACCAAATCCTCTTACCTTTTCACAGGCGCGAGTAGGAGAACCTTTTGCTCCTGATGAAATCTGGAGAAAACCTGTGGAAAATATGTTATGTTTACAAAGCGTTAGTTTTCTTTGAAGCGTTAGCTACGGTTTATACAGGCTAAGTCTTAAATAACGTGCACGAACTTGTACTATCTCTTCCAGACCTTCTGAGGAAAGAGAAAGCGGACAAGTATGTATTTCTACAAATATGCCTAATATGCTGATCAGATCACTTAGGAAAAAAAACGCGTTTTCCTGTCAGGGAGGGAATGAGCTGCGTCTCACGATACTGTTGGCCTGAACTCTTCTTCAAAAACAACAACAAAAACAAAAAAAGAGTTGCTAGTTTTTGGCTTCCTCAAGCTGTTTTCCAGATGTGTTCATCTCAGAGGCGGATCCACCGGGGTGGCAACTGCCACCCTAAGAAGCTGTGCCACCCCAGAATTATCACAGAATAAAATATAAATGTAATCAGTGTTTCATGTGCTGATCCAGTTTCAGTGCTTTGATATTATAATATTTCTTTCTAATGTTAAGAAATTAACATTAAATCATAAACAATAACATCTTAAACTTGCACTAAACCGTGATTTATACCATCTAAGTAGTAATTTAATAGAATCGCATGTCTTCTTTAGTGATTCAGAAACGTTTGCTGTATAACCTGTTTAAGGTTTATATATATATATATATATATATATATTGTTTATTGACTTGGTGCCATGATAGACATTGAAATGTTATTTATTTTTCATTTTAAACAGTATACATGATTACTTATTTAAATAACGAACATGAAAAAGCCACAAAATATATTTACATGCACTTACATATCACCATGCGGTGCCGCTATTTCACTACGGATTCTACAGTTTGAATCCTGAACGAATGACTCGTAAGAACCGGTTGTTTTTAGTGAATTCAAACATACAGCGCGAACAGTGAATATTGATTCCTGAACTAATGACTCGTTTATTATAAACCTGTTCGTTTCAGTAAACTCAAAACGTACAGCGCGTCCAGGAAGTTTGATTCCTGAACGAATGACTCTTAAGAATAGTGAGTCCAAATATACAGCTCGACCAGTGAATTGATTCCTGAACTAATGACTCGTTTATTATCAACCTGTTCTTTTCAGTAAACCTAAAACATACAGCCTGACCAGGGAAGTTTGATTCCTGAACGAATGACTCTTAAGAACCGGTTATTTTTGGTTAATCCAAACCTACAGCGCGGCCATTGTACGATTTATCTTGTTCCTTTTCCTGTTTTATTATCTGAATTTGAAAGGCTAAAAAGTTTAACGCATCGTTGTCCGATTCCGAAAGACTCGGATCTTTATAGTGCTGCAAAACCAGTGGTGTTCAAATCCGGAGCGGATGATTCTGAATCGGTTCTTTTAGAGGTTCTTTTCATCCCAGTGTGCATACTATCCATCCTAAATTCTATGTGATAGTAGTACTTTTCAATACCATTTAGGGCAGATAGGGTGGATAGTATGCACATTGGGATGCAGGGTATGTTACACAAGTAGCGCTTGTGTTTTTGACTCACTAAAAAGAACCGGCGCAGATGATTCGTTCGGGAATCGAACTACAACCGTCGCGCCGTCCGATTCCCGAATGAATGACTCGGAGTCGGTTCTACTGAATTAATCAAAAACACAGTATAGTGTACAAGTGCCCTTTCCCACACCAGAACTAATGAAAAAATGTCCTTATCTCTGCTTGCAACATGATAGCTTGACATCCTGAAAACGAAACCTCCAGTAAGAACTTGGCAATAAGAACAGATTATATTTAGACTGCATTAAATAAACACTGGAAACACTGGAGGAATTCCTTAGCACTTGATTTATTTAAACAATGCCAAAGCCAGTCTCACAGAGACCACTTTGAATTACGTATTAGGCAATAAATAGACCAAACAAGATGTTACCAACATACTGATACAAAAACAATTAACACTTCAATAGTGCAATATAAACAAATTATGAAAGTTGGGATTCTTGCATTGTGGTTATTAGACAGTCGTCGAGGGGACTTTGAGGCTTCGACGTCCTGGCGACTGGATGAAATGTGCGAATCCATTTGCATGGATCAGTCCAACAAGGAACCACCATTTCAGGAAAAAAGCATGCATTCATTCGCACGTAATCTTGGCGAGTCCATGCGTGTTTGTTTCAGGAGGATCTGCAGGCTGAAAACTCGCACAGCGTGTCCGCCAGCAGATGGCCAAGACACCAAAACTGAAGTGCGGCAATCCCACGATGCATTGCGAGTCAGTCCCGGCCCTGAGCGAAAGGTTCTTAGCACCAGACCCTCAATATGGCGCCCCCTTCAGGACTGGAGAGCGTCTCCACACTATAAAGTGCACTCGAACGGCTACACGCCTCTCATCTCTTGAACATATTGCAACATATTTATACGAACACACATACACGCACACAAAAATCATGCATATTTTGGACCATGTCGTTTTCGTCAAGTATCGCGATTCGTCTCGTTACGAGTCCTGAGCGGAAATGCTCCGCTTGGGTTTGCGCAAACATGCACGCTTGGTTTAAGCCGTAAATTGGACGTTTAACAACACATCCGTTTCTTCTTGAACAATACAATCTTTTTTTTTTTCTATTTTTTCGTACGGGTTACGAAGAGACCAACATGTTGGTCTACTTTGTCACCTTAAAGTATAAAAAGACAAAAGAAAAGTTACAAGAACTTGTTAAATACCTGATCTGAGCATTTCTTGTGCATAGACTATACATACAATAATACTAAGGGCTGGCTAGCTAGCGTAGGTATTTTTTTTAATTGTTAAATCGAAACCAGGAATATCGCAACCCCTTTTACGACTTTTTTTTTTTTTTTTTTCTTTTTTTAACAGTCATAAAAGTGGTCAAATCAAAGGCGCTGAGATGAGTAAGCGTTGGCTAGCTAGCTAGCTAACCGCTTTTTTAGTGTTAAAACGAAACGAGAAATGTCACAACCCCGTATATGAAAAAAAATTGAGGAAGAATTAAACCGAAAGACTTTGTTGAAAAACAAGGCTAGCTATAAAAAATAAACTAGGAAAGGAAAGAAACTGACGAAAGTCATTCGATGGTCGTAAAACAAAAGCGCTGAAATGAGTAAGAGCTGGCTAGCTAGCTTAGCGGTTTTTATCGTTAAACCGAAACTAGTTATTCTGGGAAAAAAAATTGACTGTTACGAAAGTGGTCAAGCGAAGGCGCAGCAACGCGTAAGTGTTGGTTCGCTAGCATAGCTCTATCATTAAACCAAATGCAGTAATATCGTACCCCTTTACACAACATCGTTATTCGCAAAAGTTTTTTTGCAATGAGTAAGAGTTGGCTAGCTAGCATAGCTCTTTAACATCGTTAATCCAAAACCAATATAGCAACCCCTTTTTTGACGTTAACAGCTCGCTATAAGAGCTCGCTAGCTAGCCTAGCTGTTTTTATTGTTAAACTAAAACTAGTAATATCGCAAACCCTTATACGGCATAGTTATTTGCAACATTTCTTGATGGTCGTAAAGTGGTCAAATGAAGGTGCTGCAATGCATAAGAGCTTGCTAGCGATGAGTAATCGTTGGTTAGCTAGCTTAGCTCTTTTTTTTAATCATTAAACCAAAACTAGTAATATTGCAACCCGTTATATGACATAGTTATTCGCAACATTTTTTGATGGTCGTAAAAGTAGTCCAACAAAGGCGCCGCGATGAGTAATCGTTGGTTAGCTAGCCTAGCTGTTTTTATCATTAAACCAAAACTAGTAATATTGCAACCCGTTATATGACATAGTTATTCGCTACATTTTTTGATGGTCGTAAAAGTGGTTTAACAAAGGTGCCACACTAGTAGTTGTTGGTTAGCTAGCTTAGCTCTTTTTTTATCGTTAAAACGAAACCAGTAATGTCGCAACCCCTTATACGAGTTATTTTGGATTTTTGTTTTGATGGTCATAAAAATTGTCAAAGAAAGGCGTACAATGGTTAGCTCGCTATCGTTAAACCGAAAGCGGTAATATCGCAACCCCTTTGTGATGTTTATTCGCGACTTTTTTTGTGATAGTCGTAAAAGTAGTCAAACAAAGGTGACGCAACGCATAAGAGCTCACTAGCTAGCCTAGCTGTTTTTATCTTTAAACCAAAACCAGTAATATTGCAACCCGTTATATGACCGTTATTCGCAACATTTTTTGATGGTCGTAAAAGTAGTCCAACAAAGGCGCCGCGATGAGTAATCGTTGGTTAGCTAGCTTAGCTCTTTTTTTTAATCATTAAACCGAAACTAGTAATGTCGCAACCCCTTATACAACAGTTATTTAGGATTTTTTTTTTGATGGTCATAAAAATTGTCAAAGAAAAGCACTGCAATGGTTAGCTAGCTTTGCTCTTTATCGGTAAACTGAAAGCATGGCGGTTATTCGCTGTATTTTTTTTTTGTCGTGAAAATTTTTGGTTGATGAGTAATCATTGGCTAGCTAGCTTAGCTCTTTGTTTATCATTAAACCGAAAGCAGTGATATCAAAAAAGCCTTGAAAAAAAACTTTACAGGTAGAATGAAACCAAAAGAATGAAGAATGAAGAAAGAGACAACGTCATCAAAAACAAGGAACTTACGAAGAGAAAAACAAAAACAAAAGAGTTATTCACAAACATTTTTTGACGGACGTAAAAGTGACAAAACAAAGGCGCTGTAATGACTAATATCCGATGAAATGCTTTTCCACAGAAGTAGTTTGTTTTTGTTGTCTTTGACAGTCCTCTGAGACAAACCGGTTGTCTTTGGTTGTTTCTGGGCGAGCCGCTGCAGCGCTAGCGTGCTAACACAAACCGGACGGCTGCGAGCGAAGACATGCCCGCGTTTCGTCAACACCAGCGTCCCGTGAGCGCACGTCCTTCGGTGGTGTCCTTGGCAAAGACGCACAGAGTTCGGTAGCTGGTGCGTGTGCAAAATAAAGGTCCTTCCCAGCATTCCCTGCGGCGGCTAGTGGATCTTCAAAAACGTTTTTTGGTGGTTCTTTCTGAAGTTCAGATGGTTGAGATCTCTTACGTTTCTTTGTACCTGAAAGAATAAAAATTAACGTTTATTCTCAGGTACTTACACATATGAGAATTCCTCAGTTATGTAAAATGACTACTCACCCGCTTTGTAAGGTGAATTCGGGCAGGGCTCCGAGAGACATCAGCTGCTCTTCTAAGGCCACGATACGCAGGCCGATATAGCCAGACGACAACAAGAGCAGAAACACCCTGAGCGAGACAGAAACACGTCAGTTCACACACGGTTTAACGCACGTTTGGTATCAGGACTCGAGGGCGTCTCGCCACACGCTAATGATCACATTCCTGAACTGCTGCATACTGGCAAGATGAGACGCGTTTGTCTGGCAACTACTTAGTCATGCTGGGAATCTCGTCAGTGAGATCATGACAATTTATCACTAATACTACGGATCAAACAATATAGATATTCCGGCCTATGCTGGCGGGACTGGAAATACTGCTACTGTTGACAATTAGATTGTTTACCACAAGTGATTTAAAAAAAAATTTTTAAACGAATGAAATCAAACGCACCAATATTTAAAAGTAAAAGTAATCTACGTGTAGTTTTAGTAAAGGTTTCAAAATATTTTTAACATTTGTTAATACATGGTTACTTTTAAAAATTATTTGTAGAACATATTTATATTTTTGTAAATATCTGATAAATATTTTTTAGCAAACTAAAATTAAATCAATCAAAATATCTCACTAAATATTTTATTTTATTTTTTTTTTTAAAGTAGCAAACATTTACATACAATTAATAAATTACGTTTTTAGTAAATCGTTTATATATTATTTTTATTAAATATCTCTACAACATTCATAAATTGTCTAGTAAATATTTTTATGAATATTCTACCATTTATTTTTACTAAATATTCGTATAAATATTTTAATTGTATTAGATTTAGTAAACAATTACCATTTTAGTAAACCTTTTGCATATAAATATTTTATAGATTTATTAAATATTTGCATACCATTAATAAATTGTTTTTTTGTTTTGTATAGTTTTAGTATATATTCTACAAATAATTTAGTAAATATTTAAATTATTTTACCAAATTAGTATAACATCGAAAAAAAAATTTTGTAAATATTTTGATACATTTTAGACGTAAATATTTATTGTGAAGTTGTCTAACATTTATCATTTTTAGGAAATCTTTGATAAACATTTTTAGTAATATTCGATTTTTGTACCATATGCTAAATATTACTATTATTTTTAAGTGCATATTTTATAAATATTTTAGCAAACATTCGATAAATGATCATTTAGTAAATATTTATAAATTGTTTAAAAATCTCTTTAATATCTTTGATAAATATTTCAGTAAAAAGTATATAGTATAAACTGTTTTTTTTGTAAATACTTTAAATTTTAGTATACATTCTATAAATTAATTTTAGTAAAGATTTTTAAAATGACTTTTACCAAATATTTTAGTAAACATTTTAGAGATTATTTTAGTAAATATTTACTGTAGAGTTGTACAACATTTTTAGCAATCTTTGATAAACATTTTAAATACTAAATACTAAAATGATAAAAATACTAAAAATATGACAATTTTTATGGCATATTTAATATTTAAATAATGTTTTAGTACATTTTAGACATTATTTCAGTAAATATTCCATCAGTTATGTTTAGTAAATTTTATAAATAACACATGGTTTTTGATAAAGGTTTACAAATATTTAAGTAAATATTTACTGTTCATTTTACAATTTTATAAACAAACATTTTAAATTTGCTTAACACATGATTTTTTTGGTAAATGTTTAAAAAAAATTATATTTAATATATGCAAATATATTTGTAAATATTTTCATAAATATATTTAAGTAAATATTTATTGTAATTTTCATTATTTTATTTTTTTTATATTTTCTTAATTTCTAAATTTTTAATTTAAAATTTTAAATACTTGTATGACATTATTTTCTTGGTAAATATTTATATGTAATATTTACAAACAATTAAAGTAAATATTCACCGTAAAACTATAAATAAACGACCGTGACTCGGATGCGTTTTACTCACAGGATCAGGTAGATGAGCAGGAGTGTGTTGAGGTTGCTGACTTCTCTCTGGATGATGAGCGATCGCGCTCTATCCGTCACGTTCCAAACCCACGAACTTCCTGCGGAGAGAGGAAGCAGAATCTCCGTTAGCCAATCAAACGCATTACCACTCCTTCATGAAGTCATTGAGATCATCGGTTGTTGTGTCGTACCGGTGTATTCCTCAGAAGAGCTCTCGTCTTGAGTCGGCGGTGATCCGCGAGCCGTCGACACGTTGTTTTCTGAAACGCAGAAGCGAACAGCATTTTAACACCTTTATCTCAACGTCACACGGCTGTGAGACGCTTAACAGGAAGTTCGTACAAACCTCGAGTGAGTCGAGGCACAGAGAGTTCGATCTGAGGAGTCACGTGTCCTCCGTCCACCTCGAACGTGTCGTCCAGACTGGACTGACTGGAGTTCTGCTGAGAGAGACGAAGGTTTACCGTCATCAGCGGATCATCTGGAGACGCTCAGATGAGATGAAGATCATAAATGTTCACTTACCACCAGTTTGGTCTGATCGAAGCTGTTTTCGGCCGATGAGAAAAGAGGACTGCTGTTGGCACTTCCGTCCTGTCGAGAACGAGAGCGGCGAAACGTCACGAGTGAATAAAAACATTGTGAACGGTGAAATCACGTAACTTAAATAAACACTCACCTCCAGCTGAGGACAAACAGAGCGCAGCAGCTTATAGCAGCCTTCTCTGTTACGCAGAGACACGAATAAATACTGCAACAGACAGAGAAATAGATTTAATATTGTTTCATATAATAATAAATATTTCATTCATTAAATGATGATACTTGAAAATGCTACCGATATAAGCAAATCTCAAAATAAATAGAAAAATTAAAGTAAATGTTAAAATAAATATTTAAAAACATCCGAATATCCTACAGATATAAGTAAACTTAAAAATAAAAAAAAACATTTACTATATAAAACTGAGCATATTACAGTTAAGTAAAACTCAAAATAAATAAATATATTTTACACCAAATATTTATTTATGGCTTTGTCTTTTATTTGAAAAATATTAAAATATAGGACATTTTACTTTTGCTTTTTTGTGTGTAATTCAATTAGTCTGAACTGCTAAATGTTTTTTTTTTTTTTTA
>JAHKKF010537936.1:0-18127 GCA_019740295.1 Labeo calbasu
CTGGCCAGGCTGGTCTTAGCTGGTCAGGCCGGGAGACCAGCTGGAACAAGCAGCTAAAACCAGCCTGACCAGCCTGGCCAGGCTGGGAGACCAGCTAAAACCAGCCATTTCCAGCTCAAACCAGCTAACCCTGCTGAAAAAAAACAGCTAAAACCAGCCTAAGCTTGTTGGCTCGTCTTAGCTGGTCATCAGGCTAGTTTTAGAGGGGTTTTTGTCACTTTCTTAGCTGGCCAGGCTGGTCTTAGCTGCTCAGACTGGGAGACCAGCTAACACCAGCCATTTCCAGCTCAAACCAGCTAACCCTGCTGAAAAAAAACAGCTAAAACCAGCCTAAGCTGGTTGGCTGGTTTTAGCTGGTCATCCAGGCTAGTCCTAGCTGGTCAGCAGGCTGGTTTTAGTAGGGTTTTGGTCATTTTCTTAGCTGGCCAGGCTGGTCTTAGCTGGTCAGGCCGGGAGACCAGCTGGAACAAGCAGCTAAAACCAGCCTGACCAGCCTGGCCAGGCTGGGAGACCAGCTAACACCAGCCATTTCCAGCTCAAACCAGCTAGCCCTGCTGAAAAAAAAAAAGCTAAAACCAGCCTAAGCTGGTTGGCTGGTCTTAGCTGGTCATCAGGCTAGTTTTAGAGGGGTTTTGGTCACTTTCTTAGCTGGCCAGGCTGGTCTTAGCTGGTCAGCCCGGGAGACCAGCTGGAACAACCAGCTAAAACCAGCTTGATCAGCCTGGCCAGGCTGGGAGACCAGCTAAAGCCAGCTACTTCCAACTTAAACCTGGTTGGCTGGTTTTAGCTGTTTTTTTCGGCAGGGATTCCTTTAATAATGTAATGTTCATATATAATATAAAAAAATAGATAAATATTACAGGACATCAAATAGTAAAAATAATTAAATTATAAAAAAAATGCTAATTCACTTGCTGAAGTATGCAGATGCAAATGTTTGGCCAATGTATTGCAAAGGCATGTTTTTGTTTTTCTGTGGCAGGAACAAAGTGTAGTAATCTAGCGGGTGCTAGGGCACATTGACATTTTCTGCAAGATCTCATGACAAAAAAGTACCTGGGGGAACTTTTTCGCAAGGCATGAAATACGTACCAATAAATACATATCACTGCAGTTTCATGTTTCACTTTCTGGTGTTGTGTCGAATTCTGACCCCAAGCCAGATTAATAACCCCCTAATATTAGTAGGTTTAGGGTTAGGTGTGGGCATGGGGTTAAGATTAGACGATCAGTTCTCAGATGGTTCGGAATTGGATTTAGGATGCAGAATCCTTGGGTACAAATCCTGTGAAAAACATGACTCACAATGAAAGAGCTGAAACATGAGAGATCAAAAAACAAGCTAAAACGGCATGCTTGTGATTGTGTTTTTACATCACATTCGCTTTTGTTCATACTGTTTTTGTACACAGGGGCCATTCACACAGAACGCGTCTTTGCATCTCAAGACGCAGCGCTCAAGAATGGTTTTTACAAAATGGAATGGAATGCGAGGGTCTCTGGACACACTTTCGAAACGTGATGCAATAACGACAATAGCGGAAATAACTGAAATAGGCAAATAGCAGAATTCCTTTTTTACGGAACAAGTTGTGATAATCACTTCAAGAAATGTTATATAATCCGAACACAGCCACTTTGAGCGCCTCCTCCACCATGTTGCAAGATGACAACATAATCAAACTTCCCTTTCACACGAATCGGTGAAAACAAGTAAAAAGTCTTTATTCTGCATGCCAGGAGGTGGTGATGTCACTATAAAGAAAACACTACGCTTCTGCGCACATACTTATAGACTGAACATGTAATATGCATGACGTCACATTTTTCACAAATTAGCATTTTTGTAGTTTACACAGATTTGCAATCCGCACTTTGAAAGCACTGCTTTTTCAGGCCTACAAAACGCAGTTGTCATATAAGTGAACGTTGTAAATGCCCCCTAATGGTACATTCAGTTCCTCCTGGGAAGTTTGTATTTACGATTTGGGAAGTTGTAATTATGATGTCATTTTATTCGGAGCAAGATGTACCCTTTCTGTATAAAATTCAACAAAATGTGTTATTCTATACATTAAGAATGCACATTGTGAATGTGCTTTAAATTGAATTGTTATAAATATTTTCTATGGTAATTGGACAATACAGTGGTATTCTGTACATGCAATTTAGACTGACGTCTTTCCGTGGTTGAAACAAGATACCTTCTGGTGTTCATTCATGTTTATTTTGTGCTATAACTAGTAAAGAACCACTTAAACTGAGACACTACAGCGATCTGTCACGACACATTAAAGAGCCACAAAATGGTATTTATTGTTTGAATTTCTTATAAAATTACAAAATTTGAAAGCAGAGACTTCCTACCAAAAGTAACCTGCTCTGTCTTGGAAAACTATTGCGTTGTGGTTGACCTGAAAGAGAAAACTGATCAGAACTTTACACCAATTGAACTAATTGGTGTAAATTGTGGTTCAGCATATGTTTGCTGGTAGAACTGCACAAAAAGACATGCACCTTCTTTCATTTTTGTATTTGGAATATCCATGTCCCGCAATGCACTGCTCCATTGCTAGAGAAATTGACAGAATTACTTGATCAGCTTGATCATTTCAGTAAATGTAGCAGATCCAGTCTGTTTCTGGAAAGCCAGTGGTCTTCAAGGAAGGCAGTCATTATGTCGACCCCTTTCATTTAACCACTGTATTACTAATAAAAGCTGTTCCGCTCACTGCGTGCAAAAACAACAGGATGTATGACTTAGAAACAGACTATGAACAAATCAAGTCTCTGGTTTCTATTTTGTAATGAAAAAGCAATTGAATGGAACTGTGGAGACCCAGATCAAGACATTGCAATGTGTATTTATAGTTTATTTACAATCACAATCTCGGTGCAGTCGTCGCCCTGGCAAACGGCAACAGCATCCTTATCAAAACAACACCTACATGTTGTTGCGAGTCGCAACAGTCTGCAGTTTGCCAGGAGGTGAAAGAGTGCGGTAGGAAATCAGTTGTGGTAGTTCAAAGAACTGTGGTCTTACATATGAAGAAACACACGTTGACGCGCAGGAACACGCTTACACGCACACACACCCTTACTCTGCTGTCCCCTTTTACCAGTGTGTCATGTGAAGCAACGGCAGACAGTGCAAATCTATTTTTAGCAAGCGCCTGCAAGACGCAAGCACATATGTTAAAATGCCGCTCAGCGGAATAGCAGTGTTAGCTATCTTTGCATCTTGTTGTATTATCATAAACGAGACGTGAACGTACCATGTAGCGCAATATTAGTAGTCGTAATAGGAATGTTTTGCATGAAACTTGCCTTTTTTATGCACTTGCAGAATGTGCAGAATGGAGATTTTGACTTAGCCATGCTGCTAGTGTGTGATGCTAATGACACTTTTCATGAATACTCTACAAACTGGTCTCCTGTTAGTTTTTTAATTAGCATTAGAAGCACAAATTTTATGTTTTCTGTTGTAATAACTATTAGGCAAACTCCTGTGTAACACAAAATTAAGCTAGTGTGAACTGTAGATAATAAACACAGTCAATGATTTTGGTGATTTTGGTCTCCCAGAAGTCCTGAACTAAAATAAATGGCAGAAGTTGGATTAATATTCAGTGCTGTGTTATTTTAGTATCGTTTATATACTGCTCTGAAAACAAAAAAGGTGTACGACTTACATTGAAATAATTTTCACTCAGAAAATGCTAGTAAATTTTTACAAAAAAAATAAAATAAAGGCAAGTAACACTTGAAATTTTGATATAAAAAGACTGAAATAACATATCCCAGTAATCTTTGTTATATTTATAGCTTAAAAAAATTATTTTGTACTGTGTATTGTAGTATTTAATAATATTATGAATTTGCTTTTATTTTATATATTTTCAGGTAATAGTATTTCAGTTTAGTAATTTTGTTATGTGCTTTTGACATGTTTATTAATTTAAAAGTATTTATATTCATTTATTTTATTTCATTTCAGAAGCAGTGATTTGCAGTTACTATACAACTCCTACCTTGTGATTTCCAACCATTACCAATGAAATAAATAAATAAACATTTAAAATTGTGGAACCCAAGAAGTGACATACTTCATCTTGGTAAAATTATGACAATTGTTTTTACAAATTTTTTTTTTACTGTAACACTGTTCAATTATTTAACCCTGTTGTTACAGTTATACAAAAAATAATCAAGCAAATGTTTTCTTTATTTTATTGGGAAATATAAGTTTATTATTAACTATAAACCAGCATTTGCTCCATTTAATTTTAATGCATATTTAATGTGTATTACTAGATAATGACAAAAATCACAACAAATCACAACTTAAACCAGGGATTCTAATTGTGTTCCGAACTTTATAATGAATTGTAATAATGAATAGAAAATAAAACATCTGATAAAATATTTAGCTTGACCACCTGAGGTTGAAAATCAACATTTCATGGTGGATAAGCAATTTATTTTATTTTATTTTATTTGTCATATTTTACACACTATTCGTGGAAAGAGCCTAACTGCTAGGTATTAGTAATTTTAATTCAATTCAATTCAAATTTATTTGTATAGCGCTTTTCACGATACATATCGTTGCAAAGCAACTTTACACCAAATTAACGTTTTTACAATATATGTAGTAGTAGCTTACTAGTGTTGACTATATCAAGTTGAAGTACATATGGCAGGGATGTATAGTAAAGATCAATTAATGATGTAATCAAACAGACAAAGAACACCATAAATTAGTTTTTTAAAATTTAGTTTTTTACTTAAATATATTAATTTTAGTAGGTTTTAAAGTTTCAATTTTTTATCTAATATTTATATTTGATTTAAGCTTTAGTTACCGAAAAACAAAATTACTTTTGTAATTTCAGTTAACAGTAACAACAAGGGTTATTCAGTATATTAAAATAAAATAAATAAAATAAAATAAAATATTGGCTCATTTTAGGTACTAAAAATGTTATAATATTTAGTAACAAAGTAATATTTAGCTGTGGGCCACAAAGTCTATACAACTGTTATGTCATGATTTCCCACCATTACAAAAAACTGTAACATTTAAAATTTTGAAACCCAAAAAGTAACATGATTCATCTTGGCGGGAAGACAAATTGTTAGAAATATTGCAGCATTGATTACAACACAGCTCATAAAATATTTAGCTTGACCACCTAAGGTTGAAAATCAGCATTTTATGGTGGTTTAGCAATTTTAGGATTTTATTTTGTTTTATTTTTTTTTTTTTTGTCATATTTTACACCCTATTCATGCTAGGTATTAGTAATTTTACTTAAACGTAAATATATTAATTTACATTTTTTATCTAATATTTATATTTGATTCCAGCTTTAGTTCAGTTACTGAAAAACAAAATTACTGTTGTAGTTTCAGTTAACAGTAACAACAAGGGTTATTCAGTATACTAAAATAAAATAAAATAATAAATAAAATAAAATAAAATAAAATAAAATAAAATAAAATAATAAAATAAATATTGGCTAATTTTAGGTACTAAAAATATTCAGTAATATTTATCTGTGGCCTGCAAATTCTATACAACTGTTATGTCATGATTTCCCACCATTACAAATATATTAATTTAGGAAATATTAGTTTATTATTAACTATTATCTAGAATTTGGTCCCCAAATTATCTAGTCTGTTCTGATTGACATCTTAATCGATAATTTGAATGCATATTTAATGTGTATTACTAGAAGATGACAAAATCACAACAAATCATAACATAAACCAGGGATTCAAATTGTATTCCATGAATCTGAATAATGAATAGAAAATAAAACAGCTCATAAAATATTTAGCTTGACCACCATGTTGAAAATCAACATTTTATGGTGGTTTAGCAATTTTAAGAATTATTTAATTTAATAATTTAATTTATTATTTGATTTGATTAGATATTTTTATTTATAAACATAAATATATTTTATATATTCATGGAAAGAGCCTGACCGCTGGGTATTAGTAATTTTACTTAAACATAAATATATTAATTTTAGTAAGTTTTTAAGTTTCATTTTTTTAAATCTAATATTTATATTTAATTCCAGCTTTAGTTCAGTTACCGAAGAACAAAATTACTGTTGTAGTTTCAGTTAACAGTAACTGTTAAGTTTCAGTTAACAGTTATGATTTTGTATTCAGTATACAAAATCATAACATAAACCAGGGATTCAAATTGTATTCCAAATTTTTATTATAAATTATGAGTAGAAAATAAAACAGCTCATAAAATATTTAGCTTGACCACCTAAGGTTGAAAATCAACATTTTATGGTGGTTTAGCAATTTTAAGAATTCTTATTTTTTTATTATTTTATTAGATTTTTTTTTAGTCATATTTTACACCTTATTCGTGGAAAGAGCCTAACTGCTAGGTATTAATAATTTTTCTTAAACTTAAATATATTACTTTTAGTAAGTTTTTAAGTTTCAATTTTGTTATCTAATATTTATATTTGATTCCAGCTTTAGTTACCGAAAAACAAAATTGTTGTTTCAGTTAACAGTAACAACAGGGGTTATTCAGTATACTAAAATAAAATAAAATAAAATAAATTTTGGCTCATTTTAGGCACTAAAAATATTCAGTAATATTTATCTGTGGCCCGCAAATTCTATACAACTGTTATGTCATGGTTTCCCACCATTACAAAAAAATGTAACATTTAAAATTTTGAAACCCAAGAAGTAACATGATTCATCTTGGCGGGAAGACAAATTGTTGGGAATATTGCAGCGTTGATTACAACACAGCTCAACAATTCAACCCTGTTATTACAGTTATTATATAAAAGATTATCAAGCAAATATTTTCTTCATTTTATTGGGAACTATTAGTTTAATATCAACTATAAAGCAGAATTTGGTTCCCAAATGATCTAGTCTGTTCTGATTGACATCTTAATCGACTAAATTCCATATTTTTCTCACTAGTATCCATTTAATTTTAATGCATATCTAATGTGTATTACTAGAACATGCCAAAATCACAACAAATCATAACATAAACCAGGGATTCAAATTGTATTCAATGAATCTGAATAATGAATAGAAAATAAAACAGCTCTTAAAATATTTAGCGTGACCACCTGTGGTTAAAAAAAAAAAAAAATCAACATTTCATGGTTTTTTTTAGCAATTTTAAGAGTTCTACTTTATTTTATTGTATTTATTTATTTTTTCCAGTCATATTTTACACCCTGTTCGTGGAATGCGGCTAATACAGCTGATGGGTATTAGACTCTCAAAGAAAGCTCTTTTATTCCCCAGTATAGCAGGTGAGGCTTTTGCTAAAGTGATTTGAGGATGAGAGCGGTCTATTTCTGGAGTTTTCTTTGTTGAATTAATTTTGCTTATTTATGCATGCACCTCCACATGAAAGCATCCCGCGGTCCCTAGTGGAACTGATGAGTTGTGGAATGAGAGGAGTTTTAGCTCTTTCTTTCTCGCTCGCTCTCTCCGTCTGATTCACTTCTCTCACGTCTTCTGTTCTTTCTACCTGTTTTTTTCCTTCTCCCTTTCTTTGCCGATGAATGGAAAGGTCACTAAAGTGTTTATTCCCAACGCGATTGCGTTTTATCGAACGTGACGAATAGATCGTGTCGTATCGATTCCTCTGATCAATAGCTGGAGTGTTTGGAAAACTACAGAGGACTCTAATGAGATTGTTAGTAACCCAATTAGCTGCAAAAAACAGCTTATGAATTATGCAAGCCGTTATGCTCGGCTGCCATATCAGAAATAAACTAAACACATTATTATCAACCTGATTAGTGGTGAGCAAGGTCAATGAATGTCAGTCTTCGTTATTAGCTTAATGACTTCGAATGTGGCTTGACCTTCATTATTTGTTAAGCTAACCACATATAAACTCTGTCTTTCAAGTTGATGACTTCAAATCACTTGTAATTTGAAACAGACCTGACTTTTAATATATAATGCTCTTTATTAAAATGGAAAGAATGCGTGTTTGCACTGAATTAATGACAATGGCTTATTCCAACACATTTAGTGCCAATTTGCAGTTGGTTATTGAATAAAATGAGGTTGTGCAACTGTTTAGTGCATTTGTTTCAGAGTGAGAAAAGAGGTTAAGGAAAGATGGATGGACAGATGAGCGCTTGGTCAGATTCGACTGGGACTACATTTTTCATAACTCTGTCAGGCGTAAACCTGCCTCGGCTTTCAAGCTGCATAAAATCAATGAGCGCACCATTAACCTACGATTGCACCGGTTCACTCCGGCGCTGCCCCCCGTAGTTCATGGCCGCATGCGAACACCTCACACTGCTGTGAAACAGATAAACTGATCGAGAGAAGTTGATGTACAGTAACAAATGTAGGTGATAGAAACAAAGATATAGCTTTAGATATGTCTTATAGCTATAAATATACTGCATGCTTACTTGTTAGTGGCAAACTGCTGTGAGAATGTACAATTTCTGTTTTGAAATCCCACGGTACACTGAAAATAGATCTTAAAGAATATTCCGGGCTATTTACAGCTTCAGCGTCTTTAATATAAACTTCAATGTACAGCATTTTTCAGGTTGCTTGGTTTCTTAAAGGAATACTCCGGGTTGAATTCAAGTTGAGCTCAATCGACAGAACTCGTGGCGTGATGTTGATTCGTGTTTTGACTTGTCCTTTCTTTTCTTTAAAAAAATACAAATCTTAAATAAAACATTAGCACTAGTGTAGTTCTGTAAGCAAAAGACATAGACAGTGTGTATGTTAACGTGATTTTAATGTTGAAGAAAATGCTGACTAACCTAAACCAAACGTTCTTGCCACAACAACATAAAGCCAAAAAGCAATGGTAAAAAATGAAAAAGAGCTAATTTACAGATTAAAGGAGAAATTCACTTCCAAAACAAAGATTCACATATAATGTACTCACCCCCTTGTCATCCAAGATGTTCATGTCTGTCTTACTTATGTCGTAAAGAAATTATGTTTTTTTGAGGAAAACATTTCAGCATTTTTCTCCATATTTTCTCCAGCATTTCTTCCTCGGCTGGGATCGTTTACAACCGCATTTGTGATCGTTTGAAGCCGCATTTAAACTGCATTTTGGAAGTTCAAAATCGGGGCACCATGTCAGTCCATTATATGGAGAAAAATGCTGAAATGTTTTCCTCAAAAAACATAATTTCTTTACGACTGAAGAAAGACATGAACATCTTGGATGACAAGAGGGTGAGTACATTATATGTGAATCTAAAGGACTTCTCCTTTAACTAATAGTTTGAACCCTAATTGGCCCCAATTACTTCAATTGTAAGAGGCTCGTACTATAAAGTTTAATTTGATTCTAAAGCATTTTCGATCTGATTTTTAAAAAAGTACACAAAATGATTTATACACTTTTTGAAGTGTTGTTTTAAATGTTTTTATGAAGAATGATTGTATAGTATAGAAATGTAAATGTTTGTAATTAAAAACACACTAATAAGTTATATTTAAATATTTATGTGTGTGTGTGTGTGTATATATATATATATATATATAATAATTATATTATTATATATTATTATTTTATTGCATATTTTATCTATCAACATTTTTAAAATGTAAAATAAAATAATATTTAAAAATATAAAAATAAATGTATTTATACTGCCGGTCAAAAGTTTAGGATCAGTAAAACTTGTAACTTGTAATGTTTTTTTAAAGAAGTCTCTTATGCTTATCAAGCCTGCATTTATTTAATGAAAAATTGAGAAGAAAAAAACAGTAATATTGCAAAATGTAATTACAATATGAAATTATGGTTTTTATTTTAACATACTTTAAAACATAATTTATTTCGTGATGCAAAGCTGGATTTTCATCAGCTGTTACACCAGTCTTCAGTGTCACATGATCTTTCAGAAATCATTTTAATATGCTGATTTATTATCAATGTTGGAAATAGACTTTTTTTTTTGGAACCTGTGATACTTTTTTTCAGGATTCTTTGATGAATAAAAGGTTAAAAAGAACAGCATTTTTTTTACAATAAAAAAGGTTTTCCAACAATATACACTACTGGTAAATAAAATAAATTTGAATTGAATGTTAAATTAATAAAAAGTGATAGTAAAAATTTGCATTGTTAGAAAAGATTTAAATTTTGAATAAATCCTGTTCTTTTTAACTTGTTATTCATCAAATAATCCTGAAAAAAGAATCACTGGTTCCAATATTTGGCAGCACAACTGTTTCCAACATTGATAATTTGAATAATAAATCAGTGTTTTAGAATTATTTTCTGAAGGATCAGGTGACACTGAAGACTGGAGTATTATAAAGTATATTTGAAAGTATAGTAAAATAAAAACCATTATTTTATACTGTAAAAACATTTTGCAGTATTACTTAGGGGTGTAACGATATATTGCAGTACGATATTTCGCGATGCAAAAATGCTACGATATGTATCGTAGAGTGTTGGCGATACATTTACAATATGACGGCAGTCTAATCCTATTGGTTGAGCTGCCGACGTGACCTACTCTGCAACAGCGTTGCGTGCGCTTTCATCACAGTTGCAGAAATCGATTAAACTAAACATCAGTAGAGCAACATGAGTTCGGCTGAAAGAGAAATTGAAGATGCCCCATCTTCTTATAAGTCCATCGTCTGGCAGCATTATGGTTTTCCAGTCACGTGACAGGACGAGGGCATGTCAGAGCTATATTACAATCACTGCGCATGTTATTACCGCGGAGTGGGAAATGAAAAGTTTCGTGCTTCAGACTCGCCCGCTTTTGAGTCGCACACTGGGTCTAACATAGCCGAAGTTTTAAAAGCGGCTGTACAAGAGTGGGAGCTTGAAAGGTCTCCTCGTGGTACTGCAGTTGTTACCGACAACGCACGCCACATGGAGGTGGCAGTGAGAGAAGCCGGGTTGTCACCGCATATTAAGTGTTTTGCGCACACATTGAATCTTGCGTCGCAAGCAGGTTTAAATGTGCCTCGCGTCAGTCGATTGCTTGGTCGCGTGAGAAAAGTCGTGGCTTTCTTTTTACCGCAGTGCCACAGCCACAGCTGTGCTCACGGAAAAGCAAAAGATGCTTGAGATCGCATCACTTAAGCTTATCATCGTGGCAACGCGATGGAACAGCTCCATAGATATGCTGGAACGCTATTTCGAGCAACAAGCGACTATAACGGCAACTCTTTCGAGCATAGAGGTGCGCAAAATGCCCGTCAACTTGATACTCGGGCTTACCGGCAACAGTTCCAGTAACGTCTGTTCCCAGTGAACGTGTTTTTTCTACGGCAGGGGATATTGTGGATGCTTAAAGATCCCAGCTTTTGCCTGCAAATGTAGATTTTGCAAAAAAAAACAAAACAAAAAACCTGTAGGTAACCTAAATAAACACTAGTGTTTATGCTGAACAGAACACCATTTGATTAATTGGTTTTTTTACTGCTTTAAGTTGTTCTGTCTGGGCCATCTTTAATTTTAAGTTCATGTTAAATTTAGCATAATTTTTTCAGTGACATAAAGACCTATTCAGTTGTTAATTTAAATGCAGAAGGTTTTTATTAAACCTTGAAATGTGATCTTGTATGTACAACAAAGAAAGTTATTGAAATTTGTTAATGTTTTTTAAATAAATCTGTTATTTGAATTTCAGTTTCTTTTTTAAAATTTTGTTCAAAATATCGTGATGCGTATCGTATCGTGAACCCAGTATCGAGATACGTACCGTATCGTGACCTGGGCATATCGTTACACCCCTAGTATTACTGTTTTTGTTCTCTATTTTTGATCAAATAAATGCAGCCTTCTTTAAAAAAACATTATAAGTCTTACTGATCTCAAACTTTTGAGTAGCAGTGTATATAGATAGATAGATAGATAGATAGATAGATAGATAAATTATACATGCACACACACTCACAGAAGAATTAATGTAAGCGTGAAGACTATAAACATTATGTTTCTGTATCTTAATGCTGCAGCAAACCTTTCTTTTCTTTTTTTCTGAAAACGAGGGGTGACTCAAAGTTATTTTTCTGATTATCGTCGTTGTGTCGCAAATGCTGTTGACTGAGCTTAACTTGTATTGAACCCTAAATATTCCTTTAAGACAAATGCACTCACAATGGTAGTCTATGGGTTTAGGGGTTTAGAAGGAGAATTGTGAGTTCTCTAGCTCTTATATGAATCAGTTAATAATTAAGTGTTATTTGAGCTGTGAAGTTGTCTAAATCATCTTTCCGTACTCTGAGAAAGTTTTGGTTAGACGTATGCATAAACATGAGGTTGGAATCTGCTTTTAAGAACAAGGCTTTATTCCAGAAATCAGGATGTTTTTGAGGGTTGAGATTTGATGGATTTTAGTGGGAGATTATTAAAGCAGCTCCCTTTGTCTTTTTGCTGCATACTGTACACTTCAAACGTCTCACACGGCTGTTATATATTATTCATGTGAGAATTATGTAACGGTGCCTACGTTGTGAAATGTCATAGAAGATTCAGAGGAGTTTGTTAGGCATCAGGTTCACAGATCTGATCGTGGATGGAAAAGACAGTTACACTTTATACTGCCATAGACAATCAAGCGTCATTCTGCTTTGTTCTCCCGCCGGAGAAAGAGTTGTGGAGCGCCGAAAGGCCCTCGGTGTGTTTTATGCGTTTGATCACGATGTGTCCCGCTTGCAGTGGTGCGTGGGTGTGGGTTCGTGCGCCGATGTGGAGGCAGGGTGGAGGTTGCCTGCACCTTTGCAGAAGAAGGTGGAAAGTGGGTGAGTCATCCAAAATTAAACCACAAAAGCAAGAGCAGATCTGTGCGCTCAGGGGCTGTCTCTGTACACACACACACACGCACACCTCATAATGCAGGTTAATTAATGATTAACCTGCCATTTTATGCAATAATGAAATAGCGTTTACCTAAATTAAGAACTTCATAGTCATAAAACATGTCAGATGACTGTCCAGCTAACCCCAGATTACTCAAACAAATAGAGTAAAATCGATTTGATTCACTGTTTATTTGTTTTGATTCAAAAGCAGTATTTTATCCAGGACAATTTAATTTAATGTGAAGTATACAACAAACTGATTCAGTAATTTTTTATAATGCTGTTTAATAAAAAAAAATATAAATAATAACATTTATTATAATACATAATATTTAAAATAAGAAAATAATAAATATATACACAAATATTTGAATGTATAATTTTATTACAATTAAATAAAAATATATAATTTAAAATAAAAAGTAAAAATATGTGTTTGTATGTATGTATATATAAATATGTATTACACACAATATATATAATTATTAAAATAAGAAAATAATTAAATATATACACGCTAATATTTTAATGTAAAATTAATATATGTGTGTGTGTGTGTTTATATAGAAAATAATTTATAAATACATACACAAACATTTTAATGTATAATTTTTATTCAAATTAAATAAAAAATATTTCAAATGAATATATATATGAAAATAATTAAATAAATAATTAAATATACATACACAAGTATTTTAATATATAACAATTATATATTAAAATACTTGTGTGTGTATATTTAATTATTTATTTAATTTATAAAACATGTAAAATTATATATATATATATATATATATACACATTTTAAATGTTTTATATAAATTATTTTTAATGATCATTATTTTCAGCATTTTTAATTTTTAAAAATAAAAATTCTACTACATCTAAACACTTTAAAAACTATAAAAATGTTATATTAATAATTAAATACACACACACGTATTTTAATGTATAATTTTTATTAAAATGAAATAAAAATATGTAATTTTAAATAAACAATAAAAATGAGCATATAGTTATTTCTATTTTATACATATATGTATTTCTATTGTACACACACACACATATATATATATATATATATATATATATAATTTTATTTTTAGTATTTTTAATTTTTAAAAATAAAAATTGTACTACATCTAAACACGATAAAAACTATAAAAAATGTTATATTAATAGTTATATATACACACACAAGTATTTTAATGTATAATTTTATTAAAATGAAATTAAAATATATAATTTAAAATAAACAATAAAAATGTGCATATAGTTATTTCTATTATATATATATATATAAGTTCTTTTAATTATTTATAATGATCATTGTTTTTAGCATTTCTAATTTTTAAAAATAAAAATTCTACTACATCTAATCACTTTAAAAACTATAAAAAATGTTATATTAATAATTAAATATACACACACACACACACAAGTATTTTAATGTATAATTTTTATATTTATATTTGTAGAAAATTTTAAATAACCAATAAAAATGTGTATATAGTTATTTCTATTACATATATATTAAAAATAAAAATTCTACTACATCTAAACACTTTAAAAACTATAAAAATGTTATATTATGTGATATTATATTATGTAAAACACAAACGATTTATTATTTAAAAGTTTTCAGATCTATGTAGGTTAGTTAGTAGGATTTTTAATCACAGGTTTGAGAAACGACTGAATCGTTTACTATCGTCAGATTCTTGTTCCTCACAGGACGTCTTATTTTCTGTCACATCTCAGAGCTGAGAGCGGAGAAAATGCGGTCATCTTCTGAGGTGACCCCGTCAAAGTCACAGAACAGAAGACACGTCTGTCAGTTGCCGCTGTTGGTTTGCACACTGGGGCCGATGGAGTCCGTCTGCCTCTCTGACGCTGGCGAGAGATTGTGCGCTGATCAAGAGAAGTGTCGCCCAGTGGAAAAGAGCAGGGTGTGTTCCTCTGTCTGAAATACAGGCCATGGAGACAAAAAAGAGAGATAAAATGGGTAAAAGAGCATTTGTAGCATGGGATTGGTTCTTTCTCCCTGCATGTATGGCTGTTTTAGCACTCAAATTGCTTTCCGACGTCTGAGCTCTCCTCAGGGAAATATGGGGACGCAGATTCAGCGCATGAAGGCAGAGCGGACACTGAGCGGTCTGATGGATTGGCTTGTGAGATGTGTCTCACTGTCTCTTTGAAGGGGGGATGTGTGCGAAGCTGGGGCGGGCCACTAACGTTTATAAAGCAATATGAGTTTCTGAAACCCCAGAGGTATTGTCAGGCTGTGAAAAATGTCGTTAAGTCGCAAGCTACTAGAGAGATTTTTAGTGAGCGCTATAACATGTCTCTCAGGTTAAAGGATTAGTTCACTTATAACTTAGGTTTTGTAATTACGTCATTCCAAACCTATATAACTTCTGTTCATCTTTGAAACGCAAATGAAAATAGTTTTAATTAAACATGAGAAGTTTCTGTCTCTCCAATGAAAGTCTGTTTCACCAAACCTTTGAGTTTCTAAAAATGAATTGAGAGATTTAATCCCAAGCCTTCTGTAGAGACATGATTACTATTATTATATGATGGACAGATTTCATTTAAACTTTTATTTACTAATAAATATTTATCAGTGCACATACATAGAGCTCATCAAATATGGTAAACACACTCAGAAAAAAAAAGTACAAAAGCTCTCACTGTGGTAGTACATTTTCAAAAGGTACTCTTTTGTACTTTATTTACCCCTAAAAGATGCTTATTAGCACCTAAAGATACTTATGAATACCTAAAGAGTACATTTTGGTGCCTAAATGGTGCATATTAGTACTTTTAAAAGGGTACACTCTAAGAAAAAGGTACAAAAGCTGTCAGTGGAGTGGTATCTTTTCAAAAGTTACACTTTTATACTTTATTTGCCCCTAAATGATGCCTATTAGTGCCTTAAAGGCACATATTAATAACTAAAGAGTACGTATTATTACTTAAATGGTGCATATTAGTACTTTCAAAAGGGCACGCTCTAAGAAAAAAGGTACAAAAGCTGTCACTGGGGCAGTACCTTTTCAGAAGGTACACTTTTGTACTTTATTTATCTCTAAAAGATGCTTATTAGCATCTAAAGATACTTATGAATACCTAAAGAGTACATTTTAGTGCCTAAATGGTGCATTTTAGTACTTTCAAACAGGTACGCTCTAAGAAAAAAGTACAAAAGCTGTCACTGGAGTGTAACCTTTTTAAAAGGTACACTTTTGTACCTTATGTACCCCTAAAAGATGCTTATTAGTACATTAAAGGTGCATATTAATACCTGAAGAGTACATTTTACTACCTAAATGGTGCATATTAGTACTTTCAAAAGAGTACACTCTAAGAAAAAAGTACAAAAGCTGTCACTGGGGCGGTATCTTTTCAAAAGTTACACTTTTATACTTTATTTGCCCCTAAAAGATGCTTATTAGCACCTAAAGATACTTATGAATACCTAAAGAGTACATTATAGTACCTAAATGGTGCATATTAGTACTTTCAAAAAAGTACACTCTAAGAAAAAAGGTACAAAAGCTGTCACTGGGGTGGTACCTTTTCTAAAGATACACTTTTGTACTTTATTTACCCCTAAAAGATGCTTATTAGTACCTTTAAGATGCATTTTAATACCTAAATGGTGCATTTTAGTACTTTCAAACAGGTACGCTCTAAGAAAAAAGTACAAAAGCTGTCACTGGAGTGTAACCTTTTTAAAAGGTGCACTTTTGTACCTTATTTACCCCTAAATGATGCTAATTAGTACCTTAAAGGTACATAATAATTCCGCAAAGAGTACATTTTAGTACCTATATGGTGCATATTAGTACTTTCTAAAGAATACACTCTATGAAAAAGGTACAAAAGCTGTCACTGAAGTGGTACCTTTTTAAAAGGTACACTTTTGTACCTTATTTACCCCTAAAAGATGCTTATTTGGACTTTAAAGATACATATGAATACTTAAAGAGTACATTTTAGCACTTAAATGGTATATTTACGTACCTTTCGAAAGGGTACAAAAGGTACAAAAAAAAGATACACTTTTGTACCTTGCTTACACCTAAAGGGAGTATATTAACTTGTATATTATAGAGAGTATAACTTAAAAGAATAAATTAGTACTTCAAAAGTATACATTTGTATCTAAACGGTACATTTAAGTACCTTTTGAAAAGGTGCTGCCCCAGTGACAGATTTTGTACTTTTTTTCTGAGGGTTCTGCCCCAGTGACAGCTTTTGCACCTTTTTCCTAAGATTGCACGGAAGTTAAAATGTGTGAAGTTGAAAGGTTTATGGGTCTGGATCGACATATGAGCGAATAAATGATTCATTTTTTCTTTATAAACTATCGTTTTAAGTTGTTGTTCCCTGAAAATGACTGATCTGTTAATTGCTGTCATATCAGCTGTGTCAGTGAGTTGACTCAGCTGAACAAATGATTCAGAGTAGTTTTGTTTCTTTCGCATAATCTGACTCAAAAGAATGATTCTTTCATAACATGAATGATTCTTTCATTTCAGTGAAATTTTTCATTCGTTTTGGCTCACAAAAATTTGATTTCAGATGATCTGGAATATAGTGCTCAAGTGGTTTTTGACATTTTACGGTGATTTTGAATCCTTTTTAAAGCTTTTTGAACCTATTTGTTGCAATTACATGAAAAAGAACTTTCCTGCTTTAGTCTGCCATGTTGCATCTTAGAGACAAAAACTAAGGATATGAAATAGGATGAAGGCATATGTAGAAAATCAGATAAGGGTGGGCAAGGACGGTGGTTTGGGATCTGGGTTGCGTGTCTAACCTCAAGAAGGACCAATCCAGTAGCAGGAAAATGATCGCAACAGTTTTTATCACCTCTGTTCCCTTGAGCAACACAACCCAATCATAGGTTTTCTAGGACATCTGTCTCATAAGTCTCTTTGGATAAAAGGGCCTTTGTCTTTGCAAAAGTATTTGCTAAACCCTAAATACTACAAAAAATTAGGGCTGGCAAACGATTAATCGCGTAATTGTGTGTAATTATTAAGTATATGTAAATAAAAGCACATTCCTGTATATATTTAAGAAATATTTACACGTATATGTATTTATTATAATTTTTATAGAATTTATATTATATATAAATAAAAATATTTTGTACATAACGTATTTCTCTTAAAGGAGAAGTCCACTTCCAGAACAACAATTTACAAATAATTTACTCACCCCCTTGTCATCCAAGATGTTCATGTCTTTCTGTCTTCAGTCG
>JAHKKF010537938.1:7064-20481 GCA_019740295.1 Labeo calbasu
TAAATTTGATTTTAAATTGAAAAACAGACAATAAGAAATCAACTTGACGGAGCTCAAACTCTAAGCGTGCGACCGCAACAAACGGGAAATGACGTCAATTATATGTTGATACCTTTGCAACATATTAGTGTTTTAAAAATCCTTAGTAGTTTTTGCATCAACACCCAATCTAATTACATATGCAAAATGCCATGCTCACAGACAAAGAGTCGTAAACTTTCCCTCCAAAAGTGAAAGTCACTATTGGCTCCCGGACCTCCTGGAGGTATAGCCACTCTTCTTCGCCCTCTTCTGCAAAATCTTCCGATTGCTGCCCTTGTGGAGAAACCCACGGGGAACCGGAGCCGGCACAGGGCGTGCCCAGCGGGCCCGACAGGCCCCAACCTATAGAGCTGTGGCTCTCGACCACAAAGAGCCAGACGTTTTCACTCAACCCTGGAATTTATCTTCATGGAAATGTCCTCAAACAGACATTTCTCTCTTCTGCGCTTTTTTTAGTTTTCTTCACTCGTCTCACATGAATTCTTTTAGAACCTAAGAGGATGAGGAGGATGAGCTAGAACTCATCGGGACTTCTCTAAGTTGCAATTCCCCAAAGATCACAGGACTTCAGCTGTGTCCCTCTCAGCTCTTGGTTTTTCTTTACTTTTCACATGGGAAGAAACTCCCAGTCACCATCGAGTCAGAACATCTTTGGAGTTCATCACTCTTCGGACCCGGAAGAACGGGATCACGATTCCAAAACCACCACTGCTCCAAACCAAGACTTTCACCTGAGACTGCATTTGGACACTTGTTCAGTGACCAAGGCAATGCAAGTATCAAGGAAACGGTCGCTAAGCCCTATACAGACACGGGCTAGCACCGTATCAGCCATTACAGATCTGGTTGGTGAACTTAAACAACTGCGAAAGGAAAATCAACAGGGTCACATTGCAACGAAAGAATCGCTGACAAGGTTAGAAACTTCGGTCGAAGAATTGAAAGATCAAATAACAAAGCTGGAAACGCGTATTGTAGAGGCCGAGGAACGCATCAGCAACAACGAGGATTCTGTAATGCGATACAGGAGGGCAATTCAATACCTGCTGCAACATGAGGTGGAACTATCCGCCAGGTGCGATGATCTGCAAAACAGGCTAAGACGGGATAACTTAAGAATCTACCAAGTGCCCGAAAACAGCGAAGGAGGGAAGAATCCGGTTGAATTTGTGAAATACCTTCTCATCTCAACTTTAAACTCTCTTCCTGATGTTCATATACAAATCGAAAGGGCTAACAGAGCTTTGACTCCCAAGCCAAAAGACACGGAACCACCCAGGTCTATAGTGGTAAAATCCACAGATTTTCCAGTGAAAGAAGCAATCCTACGCCAGGCATGGCTAACAATAAGTCATGTATAACAATAAGCGAATCTATTTCGAATTTTTGAATTTATATGCACCAAATGAAGATTGCCCATATTTTTTCAAGAAAATCTCCTCACTTGTGGCAGATAAAGCAGAGGGAATTTTAGTGATAGGTGGAGACTTCAATTGTGTCCTAAACCCGTACATGGACAGGTTGCCAATAGAAAAGAGACCTCAATCACGTAAAACAAATACAGCTTTGGGGATGATGAATGAACTCGGGCTGATTGATATTTGGAGATATCTCCACCCAAAAGAAAAAGATTTCACATTTATGTCACAAACACATGGAAGCTATTCTAGACTGGATTTTTTTCTGCATTTCAAAAACTGAACTGCATAGAGTAATGGAGTGCAATATAGAGCCCATTACTTTGTCAGATCATGGCCCGGTTGTATTAAAACTAAATTTGGGACAGCACAAACAGTTCGAACACTGGAGACTGAATGTCTCAATATTGGATAACGTAACACACAAAAAGGAAATACAGAGGGAATGGGAAGATTATATCAGAATGAATGACAATGGATCTGTCTCTCCTTCTGTGTTATGGGATGCTGCCAAAGCAGTTATAAGGGGAAAGATCATTGCACTTACATCAAGAATAAAAAAGCAAAGGGAACTTAAACAATTGAAAATTGAGAAAGAAATAAAAAGGTTTGAAAACAAACATAAAAACACTGGAAATAAAAATTCTCTAGATCTATTGAAGAAAAATAGACAAAAACTAGATGACTTGTTAACTTATAAGGCAGAAGGTGCTCTAAGATATACAAGCAGAAATTATTATGAATTTGGTAATAGGGCAAGCCGGCTGCTTGCTTTCCAGTTACGTAAGGCCCAGTCTAGTAGAGCTGTCCTGAAAATTAAATATCTATGTACGGGTATTATGACATCACAACCTAAAGAAATTGCAGATGCATTTTAAAGATTATTATAAAATATTATATGAAAAGGATGAACAGTCAAGTAAGGAAGACAAAATAAAAACATTTCTGGATTCTGTTAAACTGAATAGACTGACAGGTGAGGAGTCTGAAGTAATGATTAGTCCCATCACAGAGGAGGAAATTAAGAAAAGTATTGGTAAACTCGAATAGTAAGTCGCCGGGAGTAGATGGCTTCCCTGGAGAATTTTATAAAGCTTTCATAAAAGAATTAACCCCAATTCTGTGTCGAATGTACAATTACGCATTAGAGAAAGGAGATCCCCCCAAATCATGGGCTGAGGCAGTAATAACAGTTATCCATAAAGCTGGAAAAGACCCCACTCAATGCACAGGTTATAGGCTCATAAGTCTTCTCTGCCAGAATCTAAAAATTTTAACTTCAATTTTAGCAGAGAGGATTCAGACACATTTTAGAAAATTTGTGAAACCAGACCAGACAGGGTTTGTTAGTGGACGCCATGGTGCTGACAATGTTAGAAGAGCTCTAAACATACAGATGACTGCAGGAAAGAGAGAGGTTCCCTCAATGTTGCTTAGTTTAGATGCCGAAAAGGCGTTTGATAGATTAGATTGGATGTATTTAAAACAAACGCTGGCATATATGGGGTTTCATGACACATTTATAAAATGGATACAAATATTCTATCATAATCCTAAATCAAGAGTTAGGGTGAACGGTCACTGTTCAGAGATCTTTGATCTGGGGAGGGGAACAAGACAAGGAGATGTTCTGAGCATTGAACCATTGGCTGAGAGCATAAGATGCAATCATCATATACAAGGAATAGCTGATGAGGCTGGTAATTGTCAAAAGATTGCTCTATATGCAGATGACATATTATTATTTATTGAAAATCCAATTTCTTCAATACCAACTGTAGACTGTCTAGAAGTATATGAATCCATCTCTGGATATAAAATCAATTCAACTAAATCAGAAGCACTTATGATTACTGGAGTCTGGCCGGCGGAACTAAATGACAGAGCATCTTTTAGATGATCTAAACAGGGATTCAAATATTTAGGAGTTACCATTACTCCTAAAATTTCACAGTTGTATCAGGCAAATTATGACAAGTAAATCCACACAATTAAAAGGATCTACTAAGATGGGAGGTGTTACCAGTTTCACTGTTTGGTAAGATTGAGACAGTCAGAATGAATATCTTACCTAGATTGCTCTTCTTATTTCAGTCCCTTCCCATATGGATTCCGGCATCTATATTTAACATGCTAGATAAACTTATATCAAAGTTCATTTGACAGAACAGACGACCCAGAATAAAACTAAAGCTGTTAACTCTAGGAAAATATAAGGGAGGCTTGTGTGTACCTAATTTGAGATATTATTACAGGGCCGCTCAGCTCACAGCAATAGTGGCTTGGATTAATAATAATGTTGAAAAAGGATGGGTTAACATGGAACAGGGTTCTGTACCAAATGCCCCTTTGTCAGCATTGGCCTTTATGACACCCCAATGCCAGAAAAAGATGAAAATAAAAAATATTTGGGTTAAGCAAACTCTGAACGTTTGGACAGCAGTTCAAAAAAACTGAGAGGAGTGGCAACCTTATCAAGAGCTATGTCCATTGCAGATAACCCTGAGTTTCTACCTTCTAGGTTGGATGCTACTTTCAAACGATGGTCTGACAAGGGTCTTATAATAATTGATCAGCTATTTAATGGAAGTACATTGAACTCATTCTCTGATCTTAAAGAAAAATTTATGTTATCATCAAGTGGTTTATTTCGATACTTACAAATGAGAAATCATATTACAAATCATAAGGAAAGGGAAATATTAAAAAAAGCCCCAACTAATGTGGAACAGTACTTCATTGATATAAAGAAACTGCACCCATTACATAAAAGACACGTGTCGCACATATACAGCAGACTAATGCTGGATTCAACAGATAGTACACTTAAAATAAAGACAAAGTGGGAGTCTGAACTTAACGAAATTATTGAGGATGAGAAACCATATGGAAACCATATGTATAGGATGTCATAAGGGCATCAATAGTCATAATTGGAAGGAGTTTGACTGGAAAACAAAAATTAGGTAACACCATTGGTAATATCAAAATTTGTTAACAGTCCAGAAGCAGAGAAATGTTGGAGGGAGTGTGGAAAGGTAGGAGATCACACACATATATTTTGGGAATGTCCAAAATTATTTACTTTTTGGTAAGGGGTAAAGGTTGAGATTGTGAAAATCCTGCATATAGACTTGCCTTTTACTCCCCTGTTTTTCTTGCTTGAAGGGATACCTCAGGATTTATGTAGCAAAAACCAGAGGTATATACTGCATATACTCTTACCAAGTGCAAGAAAGACCATAACAATTAATTGGATGAAGCCACACCCTCCAAAAATGTCCCAATGGATAGAAAAACTTGAATCTATTTATAGAATGGAATATATGACTGCCCAACTCCAACTGAAACTAGACATTTTTATACAAAGATGGACACCTGTTACTAGGTACCTGGACGCTTTGAAAACTAACTGATCAGTAAGGAACCTTGATTTATTCCCTGTTGTATTATTTGACATTGTTGCATGTGTTTTCTTTTTCTGTATTCAATTCTTGTCTGTATTATCATTTCTTTTTCTCTGAGTCACTGCTGCTGTCAAGGAATGTTTAGTTCATTGTTTGTAATTTTCTTTAATGTATAAAAATAAAGTAAAAAAAAAAAAAAAACAACAACAACAGAGGTTTAGTATCAGCTATAGACAGCACTGATGGTTTCACTCAGGTGGCTAACTGACTCTTTTCATAGCTACATTTTCTTGTCTCTCTAACTGCTTCTCACTTGCCCTTCTCCCATGTATGAGTGATTTTTATGTTTGTTTGTTTAGATTAGTTATGTGTTAGTCCTTCGTTAATAAAACTCTTGTGCACAAATTACATGATTTTACATTATATGATTACATTATTTATATATATATATATATATATATATATTATATGATTAATCATAATGAATTGTAATTATTTATACACAGTTCCCTTTTGAGCTAAATTGCAACAGTAATGGTGGAGAACGATGGCAGTCGTTTAAACATTATTTGCAAGCAGATTCAATATCAAACTTGTGTGTTTGTCTCATAAACTTTATTAACGTCTTACACATGCAGTTTCTGATAAAGTCAGATAGACTATAGCTTGAATGTGCCCTACCACGAGCAGTTGGAACTTGTTCAATGATATAACACATCTTTAAATTGTACGATAAGAAACTAGCCTGTTATTAGCGATTAGCTGTTAGTAGAGCATAAGCCTTCTCTGACTAAGAAATCTCAGATTAGCTGCCCGTATAAATGGTACCAGAATAAAGTAATCTAAATTTGGGCAAAGAAATCACCACTTTTAGCTTTAAATGTGCAAATCTTCTCTGACGAAGAAATCTTAGATTAGCAGCCCACATAAATGAATAAATTAATCTGATTTTGGGCGAAGAAATCCCCACTCTCAGCTTTAAATGCATAAGTCTTGTCTGACAAGGAAATTTGAAGTAATCTGCATGGCGAAGAAATCCCACTTGCATTGATATTAATACTGGGCGACAAGAAATCTTACTGCGGATAGTTATTTTAATGGTGATTTGAGCGATGTTCCTCATTTCTCTGAATTAAGGCCTTCTTGTAACTATCGCATATCACTGTAATCATTAAGATTATGCATTTGAATAGCGAATTAATGGTGTAATTCTAGCTTAGCTAACTAGTAATTTGCCATTGTCTGTGAAGGGAATGTGCTGTTTTGATTTGTGAATGAAGTTGTAGTAGTGTGTAGCAACCTCTTCCGGTTCAATTTGATAACAGCACACGCCACAGACCCTTGTGTAAACTGAGTAGAACTGAGTGTAGCCAAAGCTAACTCTTTAGCAGCCGTACAGGCATATACGCTGAGCCCTTTACCTCAACTGTTAGCATCCGACTAACATTTAGATACGTGTGAGTGTAAAGTGTAATGTTCCAGCCACTCATCTCTCTCTCTCACCTCCTGTTTGTGCTATCACCTTCTGTGTAGAATCAGTTAGGTTGGCCCCTCCTCACATACTTGGGTTTTAACTGTGTTATTTTTATTTTGACTTTGCTCTACCTCTCTTTGATTTTGTTTAATTTATTTACCTTTGTTTAGCTTGAATGTCCCAGTTCAGCTAAGTTGATTTTAATTAAGTCACCAATTTAATTAAATCAAGTTATTTACTTTTCCTTTAGTTTTCCTAAAGCTATTAGGATATTTTCATTTTTCTTTCCTTATTTTAGTTTATCTGATCATCACTATCTTCCCTCTCGGTATAGGATTATAGCAGTTCTAGCAACTGTTGTCCCCTTAAGGAACCGTACAGGTTATTAGTAGACTAATTCCTGTCTCTCCTTACTCCTTAGCAGTCAGGCATATTACATGAGGTACAAGTACCATTCACCATGCCCTAGGCCCTGAGAAGACTAGAAACACTTCCTAGTGTTTGTTTCTGCTTATTTACCTTGAGATGTTTGATGCATCCCTGCTAGCTTAGCTAACAGTCTCCCTAGGTTTATGACCCTGCTGCAGCATTCCTTTGAACAAGGGACAACTGTGTAATCATATCTCCTATCTTAAACTAAATAAGGAAAGCCCTTCCTTCTCCCTTTGTCTCTTTCTGATTTTATTTCAGTTTTGTTTTATTTGATACCTTCATAGTGACCAAACCTGTGAACCATCAGTGTTTTGAGTAATCAGTCACCAGGGTGATGAATTTGTTGACTAGATGCAGCATTAGTGGAGAAAGGACAGCAATGTACTTTTGCCCGTTTGGTGATCAAATAAAGTCTTATAGACCACCGCTTGAATTGAACGCGACGCGTCCAGTGTGTGTGATACTGATATCTGTGAGTTCTTCTAGATGTGGCACTGCACTTTTCAATACTGTGGCCTTTGTGTAGATATTTAAAGATGGCCATCTTTAGCTTGATTGTTGTTGTAATGGTAACACTTTACAATGTGAGTCCATTTGAAACATTAAGATTGATAAAAGCTGTAGAATAGAAGTATTGTTCCTTGTTAGAGTGTGTTAATTTCAGCATTTACTGATATATTTTAAATATTTTAGTTGCTTTTGTTAACATTAATGAACAATGAACTAACTGTAATGATCAATATATAATTAATATTAATATTTTTATTCATTTACAAAATATGGTTCAGTAGGCTATTTTTTTTTCCGCTATTTATTTTCCGTTCAGTATCCATTTTAAAAACTATCGGTCGATTAATCAGTATCGGCCAGTGTAGTCCAACCTAGTTATCGGTATTGGTAAAATCCAATATCAGTCACCCCCTAGTACAGACTTGGCCGAGGCTTTGTCAGTACACCTTCCCCCGATTGCTCTGCTCCCGGGAGTTCAGGAGAGAGTGTGCCGGGACAGTGTCTCACTGCTGATAGTAGTATGGTTCTTGGACCTGATTTCTCTCCTCAACGGCTTTCCATGGAGATTCCCGTCAGGAGGGATCTCCTCTCGCAGGTAGGGGGCATCTTCTGTCACCACCATCTGGAGTTGTTGAAATTGTGGGTGTGGCCCCTGAGGGGACACAGTTTATACCCTCCGGTCTCTCAACCGAGGTTGCTTCGGGTTGCTTCAAGGCTTCTGATCCCTCCCCCTCTTTCTTGGGGGTCAAGGCTCACTCCTCCGAAGTTGGTTTCAGGATGCTGCGGGATGGTCCACTCCATGGACTTTCAGGTTCTTACCTGAATATTGCGCCCCTCCTGGCTCTTCTTCTCTCATCCTAGCTGTGCTCTTCCACACTAGGCAGGGATTTGTAAGTCTGGTGGAGTGGGCATCTCATTCCCATAGCTTTTTCCGACACACCTCGAGTTCCCAAACAGGAGCGTCCCAGGTTACGTATGTAACCATGGTTCCCCAAGGGAATGAGATGTTGCATCTCTGAGCCATACCTCCGGCATCCCTGCCACACTTGCTTCTCTATTCAGAAGCTGCCAGCTGCGTGCACCACACATGCTTTTAAGCTTCCTGGTCTCTCTGTCACACCGACTGCGATGTCTCGCTTTTCCATTGGAATAATTGCACACCTGTTTCAGAGCGTGGTCATGCTGAAGGTGTTCCCATAGCATTTTCTGACGTAGCGTCCATTCCCTCTGGGAACCATGATTACATACGTAACCTGGGACATTTTCTTCCAGCAACATACACATCACAATATCCCTTATTTAAATCATTTCTGCCCAAGACATATGCAAAAAAAATAAATCAAATACAAGTTAGTGAGGCCTGGTTGAGTTAGTGGTAAGTTAGTAGTGTGTTGTCGCCATGTTCAAGAGACACATCATGACACGCAATGCTTCAGACATCTAAAATATTGATACACATGCAGCTGTTCACATTTACAGACATGGCCAACTGTGTTTGTGAATTTCATGTGTTTATGACATTTGACACAAAAGAGCTGGCTCTCTGCGCATGTGCTTTGTATGTGTGCACTCAGAAAACCATTTTTCAGAAATTTATACTAATAAGGTTTTTTAAAACACACATAAAGAATAAACTTTTCATGATGGTGAAGAATTGTAACCTCATGTGAGCGTGAGCACTATAGAGATAATAATAAAAAATGATAAGATGTTTTATTTGTTGTGTGAACGGTCAAGGCACAGCCCTCTTCTGGAAGAGGGGTCGGGGATCACTATTTGCATTTAAAGAGACACAAATGGAAATTTAAAGACTTGGTGTATGTAAGTGCTAAGTGGATATTGAATGTGGATATTTATGGCTCAGTCTTTATAGATAGGAATAAAACTGGAAGGTTTGGTGTAAGTAAATACTTCTAAAGTGAATGTTTATGGCTCCAAAAAAAGCATACCTGACCTGCTATGATCAGTTTTATTGTTTAAAAAGAGTAAAAGTTTGACCAAAATCACCTGTATTTCAGATGCAGACACTATTTGCTTTTGATGAAGAGGAAATGGAGATGAGAAACAAGGTGGTAGAAGATCTAAAGACAGCCCTCCGGACTCAACCAATGAGGTAGGAGAACTTAATTCTTGTCATTATATTGATTCATCATTCTGATATCCAGTTCAAGGAGTACCTTAATTTAAAAGAGCTGCTATCAGCAAACAGTTTTCCATGGCAACTACTTTCGGCTTGGATTATGTGGGAAGTACACTCCTCTACAGATCAGGATGTCTAAGGGTACCTACCATCTGTGAGGATTGGTGTAGAGGTGAACATTACTGCATCCATCTTTGTCTGTGACTGTCTGCTGTGGGCTGATCACTACTTCTGAACACATTTAAATGCTGTGTATCATTAATTTAGCTGAAACAGTGACTGATTGCTTCTTCATTTCTGGGCCTTTGTGTACATAAAAACAGTCAGAATGAGTCACCAGTATTTTTTTCTCCTCAAAGATTAACTTATCTTTGAGATGTATTTCATGGCCAAGTCTGTGCTGTCTTTAAATCAGTAGTCTGGAGTCACAAAAAGGAAAATGTCTGAGCTGTCAATCATACTGTACCCAGTTGTCTAGGCAAACAGGGCATCTTGAATAAGACTAACTGTTAAATTCTCCCAAGAGTAACTGCTTCCGCATTGCCGTATATGAGGGAGCGTCTGGACCATGCACATTCATTTTTTTGTGGTTAGTTTTGACTCTTAATGTTAGACAATGCAGTGTCATCTGAGCGACCCCAGCAATGCACATTCAACAGCTGCTGTGAGTAAAGTAATATGGACACAACTCAAGCAGCCTGCAGTTTAAAAACAATAAAAAAATATTGGCTATGAATAGATATAACCCATGAATTTTTATGACAAGTTCTTTGAGAGCAGCTAGCCATGTCTTGGATGTAATCCACTAATGGATGTAAATGTGGATTTGAGGCTTTAAACATCTTTTGTTCACCTCATTAATGTCAGTGTAGGAATTATTTTAAGTGAGCAGAAGGAAATTAAAATATTAAATATACAATTTAGTAGTGAAATGTGTTGAATACCTGCAGTTACAAGTCAGCCTGAGTGTTTTAAATCGAGAATCTTTTTTTTTTTTTTTTTTGTTTATTTCAATTATACTATTTTTGCAGTTGCAACTTTATTACCATCAGCCAAGTTATGGCTTTAAGAGTCATGTTACACTGTTATAAAAATACAACAAGTGCCATAATTAGATGATGTAACATGCACATCAGTCATGCTTTGTCCAATATAGAAAGTGGTGCACACACTGCCCACGTGAAAACTCAAGCAAACTTTCTTTGCAATGTAATTATAACCTTTTGAAGAACAGATCTTTACAACAATCTGGCATTAAGCAACCTACAGTAGTAAAAAGAGGTAAAAGCTCTCTGTGGATCAGGGCTGCAGGTAGAAAAAGGTAACAGTTGTTAGCACTGAACAGCTGTTTAATATTGTCAAATAATATTCTGGTACAATGTTTCTCCATATTTCCTTCACAACCTCTTGAACATTTTCAGTAATATCAACAAGACCTTCAGCGTGACTGGTGTCCGAAGCCCGTGTATGAAAATTAACTAGAGGTAGTACCTTATACAGCTTTAAATGGGTGATTAAAATCTTTAATTTGTTATGGCATGTAAAATATAAACTTGCTGCAGTTTAGGTCACTGGAAAGTATGTTCATCTTAAGGAATGTTTTTAGCTATATTTGGACAAAGATGCCCTATTATTCTGAGGATGAATTGTCAATGGGGTTTGAATAAAGAAACAGTCACAGTCTTCCCTCTTTTTGGCAGTTTGTGTAAATAATCCAAAGTCTTCTCTCTTATAACCAAATATCAGGTTTCAAAATACTGGTGATATGACCTCAAAAAGGTCCAAGTATGTTGAACTCGGCTTCTTTCATGGAAATTGTACCCTGAATGCTTTAAGCATTTGGGCGGGTTTGTGTTTTTCTCTCTGGGCTGTGAGAACTGTAGTAGCTAGATCCAGCGAGCATCAATAACTGAAGGAAAATAGAGTAAAGTGCAGAAGAGGTAGCTTCAGGCAGCTCAGAAGTCATCCTGTGATGCATGGTTTGTGTTGGCCATGGCTTAAAGCGACAATGTGCTACCCCACCTGTGCCCCCCACATGCTCCGCTTCCAGGGTAATTTACACACTCCTGGCTGCTCTTTCCAGACTGGTGAACTGTAACTGATATTCAATACTGCGCACGTGCATGCTTTCATGTTTAGCCTGGCTGAATGTGACTGTAAGTGGGTCAGTAAGGCACTTTATCAAAGCTCAGCTGGCTTTATTTTATTGCTTATTTTACTGCTCATGTTATGACAATCCCAAATGATCACTAAAGACTACACAGTCACTTTTTAGGACCAGTTAAATCACCCTAAATAGCTTGAACCTTTTAAACCACCAGATCTAGTGTTTCATTTTTTTTCTAAGTTCACTTTACACCTGGATGCTGTCAACATTCTAGACATATTTCAATCTGGCTTTAGTGCTTTGCATAGTACTGAGTCAGCATTGCTTAAGGTTACAGATGACATTCAGTTATCCATTGATTCTGGATCATCTGTCATCTTGATATTGTTAGATTTAAGTAATTTTGACACTGTTGATCACAATATTCCTTTAAAATGACTAAAATGAGTGCAGGGCTGGGTTATGACACAGCGGTGCCCTGGGCATGGACTGATTTAAAAGCCTCCCTCAGTTGAAATTGTGTTCCTGGGATATGTAGTTGTATTTCAATGCATTACAATGGTTTGCTTCCTGTTTAAAGGTTAGTCTGTCACTGTTAATATCGGGTCATTTACCTCACCATATGCGCCTGTCTCTTGTGGTGTTCCGCAGGGATCCATTTTGGGGGGCCTCTTTTGTTTTCCTTCTACATGCTTCCCTTAGGTTATGTTTTTCAAAAAAACCATACCTATCATTGCTATGCTGATGATCTCCAACTCTATCTTCCGATTTAACCAGGAAACAATTTTTCATTAGATCATCTCTTTTCATGCCTTGACTCTTGCAGTACATTCTGATCCTCTGCTCCAATTTGACAAGCATGTAAATGCTATAATAAAGAGTAGCTTCTTCCAGCTTTGATCTGTAGCAAAAGTAAAAAACTTCCGTTCTAGTAAGGACCTTAAAGGGGTAGTTCACCCAAAAATTAAAAAAAATTTATGTTTATCTGCTTACCCCCAGGGCATCCAAGATGTAGGTGACTTTGTTTCTTCAGTAGAACACATACGAAGATTTTAACTCAAACCGTTGCAGTCTGTCTGTCATATAATGGCAGTCAATGGCTACCAAATCTTTAAGAGTAAAAAAAAAAAATACACAAACAAAACCAAATTAAACCCTGCGACTCGTGATGATATACTGATGTCCTAAGACACAAAAACGATTGGTTTATGCGAGAAACTGAACAGTATTTATATCATTTTTACCTCTGATTCACTGCTATGTCCTACTGTCCTGAGCGTATGCACAGCATCTGGCGCGTGACATGTGTATGTGCTCTGGCGTAGTATACGCAAGCGCTGGATGTCTTAGGACATCAGTGTATCGTGTATCGTCACAAGTCGCAGTCGTTTAATTTGGTTTTGTTTGTGTATGTTTTTTTACTCTCAAAGATTTGGTTTGTGTTCTACTTTAGAAACAAAGTCACCTACATCTTGGATGCCCTAGGGGTAAGCAGATAAACATCAAATTTTCATTTTTGGGTAAACTTTCTCTTTAAATCATGATTTATGCACTTATTTCTTTCTGATTTGATTACTGTTGCTCACATTTCTCCTGTCCTTGCCTTATTGTATTGGCTCCCTATAAAGTTAAGAATTGATTTTAAGAGTCATCTGTTTGTGTACAAGGCCTGCATAGAGTGTTCTTTTTTGTGATCTCTTTCACCCATACACCAAACACAGCCTCTAGTTCATTAAGATCATGTAATTAATTTATTTTATCTGTCTCTCGTTTTCACTACCATATATATTCTAGAATTATATTAATTGTTATTAATACATATTATATAATTCTATATATCTATATCTATCTATCTATCTATCTATCTATCTATCTATCTATCTATCT
>JAHKKF010537938.1:29558-42856 GCA_019740295.1 Labeo calbasu
GGAACGTTTCTTTATAGATTTGCGCTGCGCCTCTGCCTGCAGCGTATTCACACACAGACGAAACTTACTAGAGGAGTGTGAAATGTGACATCATATACCTCTGTAAATAAATACAATTTAAATTCACCTCTCGCACTCTTTAATGCCCTTTGAATGGAACGTATACACTCGTTTCGAACCGGAATCATGGCGGAATATCCGGTGATGTCCACTTCGCAGGGCACTTAATAGTCGAATAGAACAATTGCCGTACGTGATAAGAGATACATACAAAATTAGCATAGTGGGGGGGCGCGAGGACTGGAGTTGAGAAACGCTGTGCTAGAGTTTGTCAGAGAAGCTTTTGACTCTTAAGATGGTCCTTTTGTTGGCCATATTCTCTCTTAGGAGAACAGGGGATCTACTGTATAGGCTCTTTCTATCAGCCCTTCTTGTATGGACTTTGCCCCAGGGCTGGTTAAAGTCTTACTGTGACCTAGGCCTGAGCTTTTTCCCCTGCTGATGCAGGGTCTAATGAAGGTCTAATGTTGACTGCACAGTCTGTGTGCTGTGGATCTGACCAGTTGTTTACTGTATATATGTTTATATATATTTGGTGGTAAAAAACAAAGGTGTTGCTGTCACGAAACAGTGAGTGTCTCACTGGGTAGTTGAGGCTATTTCTGTGTCCAATGAGGCACATGGTTTGGCTTTGCCTCTGGGTGTGCATGCTCATTCAATGAGAGAAATGGCTTATTCTCAAGTTCTTTTTAAAAGCTCATCATTGAAAGATATTTGTGCTGCAAAATATTATAAATATGATGAAATCACGCATAGCATGCTGAAATGAGCACATGTGATTCTCAGGGTGGTGCTACTAGCCAATGAAATGGCATGATGGTATAAGGTCTTCAGACATTCGTCACACCAAAGGTGTTCCCATACCGATCGCTATCGCAGCATGTCTTTCCCTATTCAGGGAACCAAGGTTACATATTTAACCAAGACTTCAAGATTTCAAGCAATCACTGTGTTGAATGTAAATGCTGCCTGACTTTTGTAATGTTATTTTAAACACTTGCTTTTAATAAGTCAAAGCAATAGTGTAAAGTGCTAGCGTATGCGTACAGTAAAATGTGTAGCCTTTCAAAGTATACTGCATGTGAAGTTGTGCGCGAACACGGGCGGTTGACACATGAAATCTAGAAAGCTTCATCCATGTCTAGTGACTGCTCTAATTTTCCTCATAAGTAATGACCAATTACAAATATTTCTGAACTCTTTTAAGCCAAAGCTGAGATGTTTCATACCTTCTCGCTCACAAGTGCTTGTCAGTGTAAGCCTCTGTTGTTGTTGCAGTCTCCGTTTTTTTGTTGATGTTGTTCCGTCTCTTCAGTTTCATTTTCTACTGTAAAACAACTGTACACTGATGTGAAAATGTTAAGTATACTTTGGGCTTAAGTGGACCTACTCCAAACACATTATTGATATGTTTTGATTTTTTTTTTTAAGTTATGTCTCTTGTTTTGGGGATGCAGCAAATTTTTATATTTTTAATTTAAAAAAATATTTAAAAAGATATTTAGCATGACGGCACATGCACTGCTGCGACAGCACAGATCATTCTTTGTTTGATTCCAAACAAACACCAGAATAGTGGCAGAACTGGTAGCTGAGGATGCTAACCCTATGATGGCTAAGTATCCAGGGGCTCCTGTGTTTATTCTGGGAGATTCAACATATGCAGGCTGGATAATCTATTACCGTCATTTCAGCAGTATGTCGAGGTTCCAACTGGGTGGGGAAATATTTTGGATATGTGTTATGGTAATATCCCCAGTGCATTCCAGGTCTGTTCATATCCACCGCTTTGACTCACAGATCACAGATCATCTGTTCACTTCCGCTGTACAGACAAGAACTGAAATGTCACAAGCCACACATTGCCCCACAGTGGTCGGAGGATGCCATTGCCCATCTTCAAGGCTCCCTAGCATGTACTGATTGGAGTGTTTTTGATGGTGATCTGAATGGCAGAGTCTCTGTCATTACTGACTACATCAGATTTTGCATTAACATCACCATTCCGGTTAAAACATTAAAAAAGTATCCTGACACCAAGCCTTGGATTACTCAACAATTAAGGCAGAGCCTAAGAGAGAAACATAAAGCAAGAATTGGGAAGGCCTTAAATTAGCAAACAGGAAGACAAAAAATAGTGTAAAGGGCAAAATTGAAATTCAAGGACAAACTGGACTCTGAATTTGCCAACTTGAACACCAAGCAGGCATTTCAGAAGGTTAAAATCTTTACAGGATGTGAGTCCAAATCCAATATCAGTGTAATAACAGATCCAGAGTCTTTTGTAAAAAAAAAAAAAGTTGAATACATTGAATACAATCATTATCTCTCAGTTGCCCTTACATCCATAATAATGAAGTGCCTGGAGAAGCTGCTACTGGGTACTATTCTGCCAGTTGTCATCCCATAGCTCGATCCCCTTCAGTTCGCCTATAAGGCCTCAAGGGGTACGGAAGACGCGGTGGCTTGCCTGCTGCACCTGGTCTTTCAACATTTGGACTCTCCAGGTCACTTTGCTAGGATTCTTTTTGTTGACTTCAGCTCTGCTTTTAATACGATCCAAAAGCATCTGATGATCCAAGAGCCATACACTATAATTTCTTAAGTGACAGACGGCAAGTTGTACGTGTGGGCTCAGTCACGTCATCAGTAATTACGACCAACATTGGAGCACCGCAAGGGTGTGTGCTAAGCCCATTTCTTTACACCCTTTATACTAATGATTGCATCAGTCCATCACCCACAACCACATACCTCAGATATTCAGATGACACAGCTATCCTCGCTCTGCTTACAGACAACAGTTCTGTACTGGACTATCACAACGCCATTGCACACTTCACTCAGTGGTGTGAGGATAATTATCTTCATCTTAATGTCACCAAAACAAAAGTATTCATAATCAGTTCTCACCATCTCAGCATTCTATCCTTAGTGACAATAGTTGACAATTTTACATATGTTGGGGTAACTTTCGATCAGCACGTCAGTGGCATTCAGAAAAGGAGCCAAAGACTGTCACTTATCCATAAATTAAAAGGACTGTACATGCTCCTCATTTACTTTTGCTGCTGTATCAGAGCATGATTTAGTCTGTTCTTTTATGTTGCTCTGGGTTTTTTTTTTTTTGGTATGTTACCTGTTATAAGGCCAAACTCTGTATAACCACTATAGCTTCTAAAATAATTGGTCTTCCCACATCAAATTTGACAGACTTAAATAACAGAGCAATTACACGAATGACGACCTCAACTGAGCAGGACGTTACACACCCATTAAATTGGTGTAGGTGCAGAAGGGCTTGTTTCAGGAAAAGTTTGATTCCTGCTGTTATTTGAATAGAAGGCCAGGATGCAGACATTGATATAGGGTGGACTTTGCAAATGACAATAACTTTAAAGTCTAAAGTCTAATGACCTTTTTTTCTGATAAAGTGATCGCAGGTAATCACAGGTGCACCTCAAACGATCATATTCATCCAAGCTGAGAGCGCAGCTGAAGCACAGCTCACTAAATAACCAAAACAATGTTCATCTGCGAGTAATTTGCAGTTTCCGTGTAAATGTGTATTCGCTGCTTTTCATGTTTCTGGAAATACAAGCTCCAGACTTAATCCTGAATTGACAAAGTATATCATGTGAAGTGATACAGATCAAACCAGGTTGGATTTGCATTCAAAACGGGAAAAAACAACAATAAATGTACACTAATGAGCAAACAAGAAACCACTGTCAGACTACTGTGATGATCGAATGAATCTTACCTCACATTATGAATGCTTGTGCAATGACACAAGCACTGATTAAAACAAGACAACTCAAAACAAAAAACAGAAGAAAGCACTGTCTATTTATGTCTAATGTGATGAAAATGAACAGACTAAGATTTTAAATCATTTTAGTCTAGAAGAAATATGAGGAGTACAGAGAGTCTATGCAATTTTTGGATGTGTATAAAATTCTACAACAATCATGAAAGTGTGAACCATGAGACAAATCATGAGATAAGATCATGAGAGACTTGATTATCTGTTATCTCATAATGCTCTTGCAGTCCAGTGAGAGCAGTGTTGCCCAGTCCCGCGGACTTTTCCGGCGGAATTGGGCTACTTTAACACTGTTGCCGCGGGTTATTTTTCATGTCTGCGGGTTTAGGCGACCCCAGTAACGTAATATTTATCCCCCGGAATGCTAATTTGACCAGGGAAGCCCACCAAAAAACGTGTATTTTACCCCCCGGAACGTGATTTTTAACAGGTAGCAATTGGGCGGGTTTTGTTGTAAAAACCTGGCAACCCTGAGTGAGAGACTGATGCAGGGACGGAAGGCTCACGCAGGTCTTTCCCAGCCCAGCGTCCACGTCACAAATGGCACGATCCATTAGCAGGCCGCTGTAGATTACCAGAGATTACTAGACCGCAGCAGAAAAGAACAAAGGTCATGTATATTTCAGAAGGATTAAAGGTTTAAAATCATCCGTGTGTTCAGATGAGCAATGCCAAACCATACAGTATGCATTGTTTGTTTTTCCCTCTGTTGAATAAAAATAAACATAAAAATAAACTGTCTTTTTTAATCATACCTAACATGTATTTTATTAAAACACAGCACAGTTTGTAATATTAAACGTGAAAAATTACAATATAAAAGCATTCATCAAGGAAGTTATTTTAGTAAATATAGGCTTGATGTTGTTTATAAAGATTTTTTTATCGATATCAATATCGTGCAGAAAGGTTGATGTGAACGTCAGCGGAGGACTGCATCCTCACATACTGTATGTCCAGGAAACTTGTTCTAATAGTTGTGTTGTGTGAGATGAGTGAAGAGTCACTGCTGTGCGTTCACACACAAACTGACAGACCCAACAAGCACACTATTTAGTTTTCTTAATGTGTGACCACAACAACAATATGCAAATAACTGCAATTAAAAGAATTTGACGTCCCTGATAAATACATGCATTAAAATACCGAATGTTTACTCATTCTTGAAGGAGGGAGGTCAAGTGTAGCCTCTAAAAGGGCAGCATTTTTTGAAACACACATTTCAACTCAAGCAGTTGCTTTTGTTAGATAATAAAAATGTACAACACTTAAAAATACAAAGAGTTCAAGATCCTGGATCAAGAAGGCAGAGAGACCCAGTCGATGAACGTTCTGGTACAGATCCGCTGTGGCGTTAGGAGTAGATGGACCAGTAGATGATGTTGAAGAGCGTGTACGCGGCGGGAAAGATCACTCGTGAGTACTTGTCTATGGCATGAGTGTCTATCCAGATGTTGACGTAGCCCCGTGACGTCTTCACCCGACTCGTCCTCTGGCTGTCGGCAAGGGTCAGCTGGGCCAGGATCCGCTCCTGCCTCCCGCCGTTCTCAGGCATCCCGTAAGTCCCCGAGGCGCTGGGATCCACGTCGCTGTAGCATGTGGTCATCATTATGTCCTCTGGGTTTGCTATTCCACACGTGCAAGGCAACTGCAACGTGAGGCCGTAAACACGGGAGAGACAGACGTGTTACAGTGGCATGGATCATTTCTGAGCGTCGCTCTTTTCTTTGTAATCTCAAAGGGTATTAACACTTGTATGGCTTAATATACAATGTAAATGCTCTTACTTAAATATGTAGTAGAAAAGCCTTGAAAGATGGCACTATCTAACACAACTTGGAAAATAAAATGATACGGACTGATACGATGCCACAAAGGGCAACAAGAGAAACGATGTAAGTCTTCACTGCTTTCCTAGCGATAAGAAGAGGAGAAAAGAATGGGAAGATGCCTGAGAACGAATAAAACTTACTAAAGACCAGCGTTCTGGTCTGTGTTCTCTCCACTTTAGCCTTTCAGGCTTTCAGCAGAGCACAGCTACTGAAAGAGCTCGCAAACAATGTAAACATGCCGGAGATTTCACTCGATATCTGGGTACGTTTCAGCGCTTTGTGGGGAAAATTGACGGTGCAGCATTTGTTTTAAGCCTACACTTACATCCATCGCAACCTGTAAGCTCGGTCAGTAGCTGTGGTCATCGTGTGAGCATTTTATTGTTCGAGCTGTGTTGCAGTAAAAATAGCGCAGCTCAGTGCCATATGCAACTGTTCTACATAGCCAAAATGATGGCACCCCCCATAGTCCAAAATCTGTATATAACAATGTGGATTTTTAAGTGACAAAATCTGTCACGGGTTTTCTGTTACATATTTCAGTAAGAGACATCATGTACGTTACATGAAGCTCTACAAGTCTTAATACCCAGGGTTCCCTTTAATGTACCAGACAAACGAACAAGCCTTACTTGATTCCTGAGTTTCCTCTCTCTGCGCTCCTGTACGGTGGTCAGGTAGTTGACGGCCGCATACTCGATAACAGAGAGGAAGACGAAGACGAAGCTGACCCACAGGTAGATGTCCACCGCTTTGATGTAGGAGACTCTGGGCATGGAGGCGTTGACTCCGGTGATGATGGTGGACATTGTGAGAACTGTGGTGATGCCTGTGAGTGAAAGCAGCATTCATCGCTCGGAACTCAACAATGTTACAGCTGAACAAACAGGACACGACTTGATTTTTAAGATGGTTTCCATCCAAATGAAATGTTGTGACTTACATTGCATTCAAAGTATACATTTAATTACGTTATTGCATTCCCTGGGAATCAAACCCATGATCTCAGTGTTGCTTTCACCTTGAAAAACTGAAAACACTCTGAATAATCTCTCACTTACATGACAGTAATTAATAAATGTTTAATGATATTTGATCACGTAGAGCGTTTTTATCCTACCGAGAGGAACTCTCGCTGGCACGGCTCTGCGGTCGATCCAGAACGACACCCAGGACAGCATGACCATCAGCGTGGCTGGGAAATATGTTTGCAGCAGGAAGAAGAAGACGTGACGCCGAAGAGTGAAGTGTATGTAGAGACGATTGTACCAACCTGGGAAAGACACATCTAGATGAAAGTGCTGCGATGAGTGTTGGCATGTGCAGCTGAATTATATCGGTGCGGTTTCACAATATTTTACTTTAATGGCTAGATCATTGGCGCGATTTTGCACATCTATTTTCAAACCTTAGACTGTGCTGTTCACAGCAACATAGTGGGGAAATGTTAAATCGCTTAGAAAGAGGGCTGAGATGTACAGCACAGGAGGTATTGGCTCTTTTTCTACACTTCATTTGCTTGTGATAGCATTGATCATAAAGTCATGTGCCAGTTTTATGACTACACAGAGTGGACGTCAGCTGATTCGAGCCTTCAAACATGATCATCGATGCTGTGAGGAATTGACGATTCACCAATGCCAGCAGACAGAACCATCTGATATTGGTGAGTTTTGATAAATCAAAAACAACAGTACTGGACAGTAAGGAAATCACAGAGGCATTCAGCTCGTGGTCAAGTTTTAGCAGTACTGAACATATCCGTTGCGGAGAAGACAGTCCAGTTCTGCTCCACTGGAGGTGATCTAGCGAAGACCTTGACGAGGTGGATGAAGTGTGTTTAATTGGGACTAGAGCTAAACTCTCAGAAGCAGACAACTCTGCCAAAATGCGTTAAGATAATCTGAGTGAATAAAACGAAGCCAATATTTCTCATGATATTTCATGTCCGTTAGGCTTTGGGACGGAGCTGTGATCTGATCTAGACTGCTAGAACTATAACAAAGCAATAAAGCAACACGAGCAAGAATGCGTTATACAGCCATAATGCAGTCTCGCTTGTGCGATATTGTTATATAAAAGTGTAACAGACAAGCATGCAAATAAGTACAGAAGAGTCCCTTGTTTCTTCAGCAAATTCAGGATCTGATGGATCTTAAAAACCCACATCAGCTTAGACTGTTGCATTGGAGGTAATTGGTGAACGTAGTTGTTGGAGGTAGGAAATACAACAGGTCAATCAACAAGAGGTTAATTCAGAGTAACTTCCATTTAAAACACAATGTTGTCAGTGTGTGTTTGAGTTCCAGACAAATGGTTCAGATTCACTGTAAGGTCCTCAGCGGTAATGCACAGACTGGCAGTCTGTCTGGAACAAACACGAGACACGTCCACCTGCAGAGGCCAGCAGTCTAGAGCAAAGCTGATGAACGTCTAAACTACCTATAACCTGCAGCCCAACATATGCTGAAGACTGCCAGCCTGCTGCTGGATACTGCTATCAGCACTCCTGGAGCATTGCTCATGTCAAACACCACAACTGTCAGGAGTAAAACCCCTGCAAACGTGTCCCTGTGGGGCCCATGCTGTTTTTTTGTGGGCACAGTGGGTTAGGGCCAGCCCACACCAAACCTAAACAGGCTCAGTGCGGGCTTGTCCAGGCGGGGCCCACAGCTTTGGGCTCACCACGGGCTCACATTAGCGGACTGCCCACATTAATCCCATGATGGCCCAGTGTGGACCAGCCCGTTTGGGACCATGCAGGTTTTGTGTAGGCAGCCCTGTAATGCAACTAGGAAAATACAAACAACACTGATTGACCACTCTTTAGCCACACAATTGAAATGGAATGGCTCAAACCAAAGGGGCCTTTTTTACATCTGGTCACTTCATGCGTTTTCTGTGATTGGATATCCATCTGATTTGTTAAAACCTTTCCATTTACACCTAGCCACATAAATGTGTCTTCGCAAAACGGATATAAATCTGATCTTCAATTCCCGCGCTATACGTAAATTTAACAGTTCACATCAACAAAAGTAACAGATATGCGCTGCATTTTATGCCATTTCATTCATCATCAGCTATTTCCCTGGTGAAAAAAACAGCATATGCTGGTAGGTATGTTTTGATGCTGGTTCATTCTGGTCATGTTGCTGGTCAAGGACCAGCATAAACCAGCAAAGGACCAGCTTAAACCAGCATCAAAACATACCTAACCAGCATCCCAGCATCCATACTAACATACCTACCAGCATATGCTGGTTTTTTCACCAGGGTTTTGAGATCAAAAGCCGCAACAGGAGAGAGCACAGCATCAGCACCGTAAAGATAGGTGAGTCTCACTTCTTTTAATGAAGGTGATTGCGTGTTAAGCGTTTGCTACTTATTTTCAGCGTCATTTGTGGTAGTTGGCACGTCGGCTTGCAGACGAGATACTCAGCTACTTATCTGTGCCGATGCTTATTGCATTAGCGCTGTCATATCTGAATATAACACGCCATATAGCCTTTTAATATTTTAATATTTTGGGGGGATTAAAATTTGCATATGTGGTTTCAACAACCAGATGCATTTACACTTGTCCAGTTTTGCCCAGACCACCTCCTGAAGCTGTTTGAGTGATCAGATTTAAATACATCTCGAAAGCGTTTCAGAGGGCATTTACACCTGGTGTTTTCATGATCGGATAGCTGTCCGATCAGAGAAAATGCATGAAGTGATCGGTTGTAAACAGGCCCAAAGAGACCATTTCAGAACCTGTTGTTTCGTATAGGCCAGGGATCCTCAATTTGCGAGATCAAATTTCCTGCAGAGTTTAGCTCTAACCGTAATCAAACACACCTGAGCATGCTAATCAATGTCTTCAGGATCATTAGAAAATCACAGGTGGGTGCGTTTGATCAAAGTTGGAGCTAAACTCTGCAGGAAAGTGAATCTCAGTCTGAGGATCCCTGATATAGGCCTATTTGATTTTCAGAGGCTGCTTGAAAATGCTCCTGATTCTGATTCTGAACTTGAGAGTGAGATAATATGGCATGCAAAAAAAAAGTAAATAAAATACATTGTGGGCACGATTTATTAATTCGTTCCCTCGATTTACTGGATCGTGCACACGATTTAATCATTACCTCCTAACAGGTGCTGGTGCTTTATTCATCTTCAGTAGGCTACGTATCATATCCACCTTCTTTGTGAACAGGTGGCTGATATTATTTTCCAGAGCCTTGCTGCTGAATAAATGAATGAAGTCAATACCAGCACCTAAGTCATCGCAACGTCGCCGGTAGAGTCCTCCAATTCTTAGTATTCGCTGTAGATGCCTCTCCCCAGGTCCCACTCGCACACCGCTCCGATCGGTCTCGAACCCGGGTCTCCGGCATGGGAGGCGGGCACACTAACAAGGAGGCTAAAGACTGCAGTCTCAAGCATCAGTCACTAGTGCACCTCTTGAGATCAGGGGAGTGAGGTTTACCTGCACAGCACCTACCGCTGGCCTCCGTTACAGCTGCAAGGCTTTTGAGGTCTTTATAACTCATTCCCAACTCAAAATAAAACTCAGTTAAAGTGTCTCTGTCCATAACATAACATGACATAGCAGCAACATGTTTATGAGAATGCGTACGCGGACAGGAAAGTACAACTAATTATTATTTCATGTGCACGATTTACCTAGAACAAGGGAACAAATTAATATATTGAGTGCACAATTTACTTAAAACGAGGGAACAAGTTAGTAAATTATGCCCCAAATTTTTTTTTCTTGCATGTCATGTGCGGGGCTCCGTAAGATAAAGGTGCGGTTGTGGATTTCAAGAGACAAGCGGGTGGACAAAAGGAGCATTTCCTGACTGCTGACTAGTTGAGAGACCTCGAGAGAAAAGTGAGATTTGCCAACGAAGACTTTAGCACACCAAAACATATTTTGAGTAAAGGTCAAAGTAATAATTTTGTATTTTTAATATTTAAGTTAATTTGTTATTTTTATATTTGAATAGATAATTTGTTGTTCCTTCAGAGTGTTCAATTAGCAGTATTGCCAATGAGCTAATGAGCAAAGTCTCAGTGACCCTGCGCTGGCAGCCTGCTGGGGGCCCTTAGGCTTGTTTGCAGGGACAGCACATGTGACATTGAAGACCACTGACAACAATCCAGAAAAGCACAGTGATGAATGTGGCAACCAAAGCAACGTTTCTGAAGAAAGTGCGAAACGCCATCTCATGAATACCAGGATTGGTTATAAACCCCCGAGTAAATCATGAGCAATTATATTGTTAAAGTACCCAATAATGATGTGAAACACAGATGTTTTACATGTCTAAAGCGTAGAAAGTGAATAAACTGGTCTTCTTTAGCTCACCTTTTTATATAAAAAATGAGAAACCATAAAAGGCGTTCATTTTTTACTTTCATTTAAGTGTTCGGTTCACACACGCTCATATCAGCGGCTCATCGGTCTTCAGTCCGAGTCGAACTGTTTGCTCGGTTCAGTGACTGCTGGAGGAACTGGAGCGCTGAATCACTTCATTCGCCGCAGGATCAGATACGCCGCTATTTCAGCTCAATTCCAGTGTCTGAATGTGAGTTCTGCTCAAGCTGCGAACTGTTTCAGGCACTTTAGTCCAATTTGGTGAAGTTGTTCAATTAGTTCACTTAAAAGAACCGGTTCAAAAGAATAATTAATTTGTGAACTGGACATCACTCTGGACTGTTTGTCTGAGGCTCTGGATTACAGGTCGTAACGCTGTAAATAATGTTCAGTTTCTTGCACAGACCGATTGTTCCACTCCATAAGACCTCAATATCATCAGGAGCCACGGGTGTTAATTTTGTGTTGCGTGATATTGCGTTTTATGACTCTCAAAGCGTCGGCAGCCATTGACTTGCGATTTCAGCTAAAAATCTTCTTTAAGAAGCTGACATTCATCTTGGATGGCCTGAGGGTGAGTAAATTAACAGCAAATTTTCATTTTTTGGGAGAACTATTCTTTTAACTAGTCAAAGTGTGAAAAGCCCTTCTGTAACAATGGTGTTTATTCTTTGAAAGCTGAGTGAAAATAACCCAGACTAATATAAACTAGCATATGCTGCATCGAAGCCTGATGCTCAACTCTTGCTCCAGGCTCCTTCAGCAGCTCTGTCCAGATTTACAGATGATCCAGAGCACAGCAGCCCATCTGTTCTTCAGTCAGCTGAGAGCAGCTGCGTCACACTCGTATGCTCTGCTGATGCCTGAATCTCTGGATCTGCAAGTTCTTACCTAAACGCTGTGTGTCGGTCAGTCGGTAAGTGAGTAACAGTTTCACGGCAACCTTTTCAGACGGACAACCTTCACTTGAACCTCCATTCTCCATCACAGAGGATCACCTGGGTCTTTCCATCAAACCTCAGTATTCAGGCAAAACAAGAACAGAAGCAACAGAGTCCTCCGGAGCAAATCACACTGGTGTCAGTGTTTAGCCTTGTTTTCAGTGATGAAAACCCATCGATCAATAAGATCGAGAGTCCAGAGTCACCGTGACTATTTCACTTTTAGTGGCGCTTCACTATGAAAACTGTTTGCCAAGCTGAAGGATCTGCACAAAATATTCCACAAAAATTTCAGACAAGCACCTGAGAGGACTCAAGCGTTACCTGTGCTGCTGTAGAACGCAAGCTTAGTGGTGGTGTGGAACTTCTGGATGAGAAACTGCGACAGAGAAATCTTGTCATCGGTGTTCAGCGACTCGTTGCCCTTCTTCCAGTACAGCATAAGATCGTCATCAGTGTACGCATCTGCAATAATAACACATTTAACCCTCATCATCACATCGGCTGCCGTTGGTTCAAATAAATCATTGTCTTTAGAAGGAAAAGTGTTTCGCCCCTGCACATTTGCCCCACATGCATCTTATTTCTTCAGTTCAACAAAACCACCTGCACACGGATGTCAGAGAAGCTGTGCTGTGTTTGTGTACGTACAGCTCTCGATCTCCAGTGAGCACGTCTGTGTGTCCAGAGGAAATCGACTCAGGTCCATATTACACATGGCAGTGACGGTCACTCTACAACAACACAACACATCCGGCGTTAGTTCAGACCGGCAACTCACTCGCATCATTTGTCCAGTGGCATGCTGACACGCATCAGAAATTGTGAAAAAAAAAAAAAAAAAAAAAAATATATATATATATATATGTATATATATTGTTATAGTCAATATTTAAGGGTTTTGCCTTTGTTGGCTTTACATAACTTTTTCAATTCCTTCTTCAAACAAACAGGAACAGAAAATCTAATTGTATTGTAAGAGATTTGAGAAGTGGAGAAACCTATTTTGCACTGTTTATGGTCTCTTTTGATTGACAGCACAGCTCAGATCTAAAACTAATTTGGCCACACCTGCCAACAGCCGATGACTTGAGAAAATTTACCATCCATAAATATTTTTATTTATTAAAAAGTAGGCAGAAAAGAAAACACATATAATTGCAATTTTTATTAGCACTATTCATAACAATAATAATAATTATTGTTATTATTTTTTAAAAAATCATCAATAAAGACATATCACTACAGTGCTACTGAACTGTAAATTGTAA
>JAHKKF010537939.1:8311-26075 GCA_019740295.1 Labeo calbasu
TGCCCTCCAAAAGTTTGAAAACACCCCTGGCAAAGTGTGGTTTTGGACGATATCAGCATAAATCCTTATCATTTTTTGGTGCAAATACATTAAAGTAAGTTTGAGATATTATCATTGAATACCAGCAATAATAATTTTCATTTTGATTACATACATATGTATAAACTGTTTATGTAATAAAATGTTTTGTGTTGTCCCTTATCAGTGCAAAATTATCACAAATTAAAAAGGATTCATGCCAATATTGTTCAAAAGCCCACTTTTCTAGGGCATTTCCAAACTTTTGGAGGGCAGAGTATATGTCATCATACCTCCATCTGAACCTGTTGTCTGGCCAATACAATGTTGAACACATCCAGAACCTTCTCCAGCTCCTGAAGAAAGCACAATAGATAAATGCAGAACCAATCAGCATATTCATTTTTATGAAAATTTACACTGAAAAATGAATTGAAATTTTAGAATTTTTTAGCATGGGTTTCTTTGTAGTACAAAACCTGATAGCTCAATGTATTTAAATGCAATGATGTTATCTGGATAAGCTATTCATCTATAGTTCATACCTGGATCTGCTTTTCTGTGTCTTCTCTGACTTTACCCTGTGTGAGTTTGAATTTGTATGCAGCTTTGTAGGCCTTCAGTGTGTGCCTGTGCTTCTTGATGTTGTTCCAGTTCCACATTTGGTTAAAGCGCCTGATATGCACTTCGAGTATACTGTTGATGCCGTATTTCCACCTGAGCAATCAATGGAGCCATGTTAGAAACACCAACATCGAAACAATTACCATATGAAACATTTTCTTACTATATGAAGACATAATGCACTTACCATTGCTTGGCGTTACTTTGGACTGGAACATCAGGCCTAAACTTTCTATACGGGCTGTTCTTCACCATGCAGTCTATAGACTCCAGCAGATCCACCATAGACAGGTACTAGAAATGCCAAAAATCTTATTAACCACAAACTTTTGAATGGTAGTTTATGCTTAACAATGCTTAAAACACATGACGGTACCCATATTGTTATACCTGAGGCTTGGTCATCTCAATTGCGATGTTCTGAACCTCAAGGTGTAGTTTTGCTTTAGGTGATTTCAGCTCAACTTCAGCATTAGGGTTGATGCACATCCTTGCAGAGGCAAATATGGGTTTGAAAACTGTGTGAGGAAAAAAATGAGTTGTCATGATGGGTGCCATGATTTATAATGCTAACTCTGAGTTGGTCATAAATTCTTTAACCATCAAACTCACTTCTTATATCTAAGCTCAGTGCATTCATATGCACGTTAAATGCAACTGAATGAACACTTGTACTGACAATTGTAATGTTACTATTATATGTAAATACGGGAGTTGTAGAAATAGTACACATTGTGATTACAGGAGTTTGTTTGCTATAAGAAGGTGTGTCATGTGTGCCATTTGAGATCACATAGCCTGTTTAAATAGCACATGAAAATGAAGCTGCTGCAGGTACACAAACACACACCCATCAAAAGTATGAAAAACAATAGAGTTTGCAACAGGCAAAGATGACACATCATTATTACTTTTTACTATTTACAGTTTAATATTTACTTCTCCTAAGGCTTTCAACATCCACGTTGTTCTTTTTGTGTCTATTCTTTCAGCACCTCTTCAGTTGGGCACAACACCAAAACATAGTAACAAAGCTATACTAAAAAGCTTCAGGCCAGACAATAATAAATATAGCCATAATCTTTCTGTGGATAATGGATAATACATACTGTACTGATAGCCTTGCAGTTCCTCATTTTTTGTGCTGATTCCTGCTTTTAGCTTGTCCTGCAAACACAAAAAACTCAAGTCATTTTGAGATATATTTTGCAATACATTAAAATGTAACATGTACATTCGGTAAGGTCCACAGCTTAGAGAGTCTTCTTATCTTTCTCATTTCCTTTTTTCATTGCAAAAAGTTGAACTGAAAACTTTATTTCCAAATTTTACTTTCTCAGTGAGTTATTTTAATGTGATGTGATGCTCATGTTATCTATCATAATTCCAATGAGCTTCAAAAGAAAGAAATTTGATGAAATAAACAAATAAATCTGCTGAATCTATTTCCAGGTTCAAATAAAAAAGCATTCCAGATTTTTTATGTGATCTCATTGCATACACAACATGGATGTATGCATGTTGTAGGGGCCAAAAAATCTTTTTTATATGTCACCAAAAAAACATCCTCACATAATGAGGTGGACAGCAAAGATCTAATCTTTGTGCAACACAATATTTTCAGTGTGTACTTAGGCCTCTTACAAAAGTGAGTACATCCTCTTGACCAGTAAGTTTAAAATCCCCCACACAGATTATACAGACCACACCCTTTAAAAACACAGGGATGCGCATCACAAACCACAGACTCGGTTGCTATATATCATTTTGCTTAGCAAACTAGACAAAATCTGCAAGGCACTGAAGCCAGTTTCATACCCATTTTAAGATACAGATATTTCTATATACTGCTCAACCATAAATACTGTCATTTATTTATAAAAAAGCCTGACTCCCAAAGTGAAAATGCTCAGAACAGACTTGTTTAAGACACAGACTATGGACCAAGGTCACAGTTTGGATGTTTATTTAATAAAGTAGCAGTTAATAGCGGCTGGACAGCACATTCAGGCCTGGACAGATGCAGTAGATAGAGAGCATTTGCAGAACAGAGTTAGTTACGTCTGTGTTATCTGGTTGAGGCAGTCTGTGTTAAGCAAACTGCAAAAACCACTTAGAGCAAGCTCTTTTGCTACTTCAAGAGACTAAGAAAGATTAACAGATATATAGAGAGATTCAAAATGTGAGAGAGAGATTAAAAGATAAAAAGTGCTAGGAGCCAAGCAAACTCAACCATTACTGACTTACTTGGATGTCACAAGCCTTGATAAGTCAGAGATATCTTTTACCCAGATGCCTCCAGCTTAAGAGTCTTCAGACCAACTGATAGATTAACCGTCACAGCTTTCAGCTGCTGAATTTACGTCAACAAGATCAAAGACTTTCAGTATAGCACTTACCAATGACCTATGTCAGTTCCCGATATGATCATAAATGAATAGTGATCAAGCTATAAACATTAGCACAACTCTTATCATCATCATCATCCTTTACTATTTATTTCATTATGTTTCTTTCTAGCACCTCAGTATTTGCAGTGTAACTGCTAACTGCAAGCTTTTTTTCAATACAGCTTCACTGACTAAAGAACACCTTGTACTGGTTGTCTGCAAGCACCTTCAGATCTTCCCACACTTTGTCTGTACACGTTCACACACAAACAGAAGCAGGTGGGTTTTTTCCTTGCGTCTTTGGGGCATAACAGGATGAAAAATGCATTTCATGCTTCCTTCTTGCGCATATTCTAAATTAAAGCATCATCCAAAAAAGAAAATTCTGTCATCATTTAATCACCCTCATGTTGTTCCAAACTCATAAGATTTTCATTCATCTTCGAAACACAAATGAAGATATTTTCAGTGAAAACTGGGATATTTTTGTTTCACATATAAACACTGATCAGCACACAATCACTGAGCACAAATATTTATTTGAGGAAAATATTTTAGGATTTTTCTCCATGTAATGGACTTCTATGGTGCCCCCAAATTTGAACTTCCAAAATGAGGAATTAAATGCTGATTCAAAGGGCTCTAAACGATCCCAGCCGAGGAACAAGGATCTTATCTAGCAAAACGATCGGTTATTTTCTAAAAAGAAAATTACAATTTATATACTTTTTAAACCTCAAACAATCATCTTGTCTAGCTCTGTAAGAACATTTTTTTTCTGGTCATGACAGTTAGGGTATGTCTCATTTTCTTTTCAAAAACTTCAAAATCATCCTACATCGCTGTTTTTACCTTTTTTTGTAAAGGGCGTTTGATCTTCTTTACATGTTCACTTTGTAAACTCTGGATTGGTACTTCTGGATTGTTTAGAGCCCTTTGAATCTGCATTTAAACTGCATTTTGGAAGTTCAAATTTGGGGGCACCATAGAAGTCCATTACATGGAGAAAATCCTGAAATGTTTTCCTCAAAAAACAATTTCTTTACGACCGAAGAAAGAAAGACATGAACATCTTGAATGACAAGGGGATGAATAAATTATCTGTAAATTTTTGTTCTGGAAGTGAACTAATCCTTTAATGAGAGAGAGAGCGAGAAAACGCATGAGCGAGTTCACCTCATTGCTGAAAAACATAATGTAGCTTTTAGCAGCGAAGCTGTTGCATTTATAAAATTCATGGTTGCAAGGAATTGAAAACCAGCTCCTGAACGTGTAATTTCTTACCTATTAAAACACTATCTTTAAGGGCAGTTGTGCTGTCCTCAGATTGGAAGGTCTAAAGGGGAATCGGACATGTGTGTTTAGATGTAGGTCGGATGTCTAGATACCGGATATGCATCTGATTAAAATCTAAATTCAAATCTGGAAGTAGACCAGATCAGATGCCAAAAAAAAAAAAATCAGAACTTGCGCGGATTTTTGTGTTCACACGTGCAACAAATTTCAAACTATGTCAAATGTGAGCAAAAAATAAGATTTTTTGTGCCAGTGTAAATGCAGCCATTAATTTTGTGCATCAAGCAAGTGTAGGTGAGCTTCCGTTTACCATATTTGATGTGCTCTTAAATGCATTAATGTACAGTATATATAGCGTTAATGAATGTTTATATGTGAATAAATCTGTTAATCATATAAAGCGATTGTGTCTCTTCAGAAGACTTGTATTAAACCACTCAATTCCCATTATTACTTATACAATGTCGCTACGCAGCATTAAATTTTTGGGTGTAATGGACCTCAAACAGAGGCACAGAAATCTTTCATTAAAAATCGCTTTATTTGTGTCGAAGATGAACAAACGTCTTATTAGTTTTAAACAACATGAGGGTGAGTAAATGATGATAGCTGTTAAAGATAAAAGGCACATTACCACTATCTCCTCCCAGGAGCCTCTGTAGAAGATTGGGCTGTTCACGTTCCAATAGGCACAAAAACACTCCAGGCGGCCCAGCTTATGTAGAGGATACATACAGACACACACATTAGACACACAACCACAGTTGTACTGTGAGATCTTGTTATTATTATAGAAAATAAGACACACAGTATATTCTGGTGGTTTACCTTGTAGATGATCTTGGCTGCTTCATTCAGAATGCAAGTCTTCCAGTTTTCATCTGCTGTCTATAAGAGAGAAACACTGAGGATGTACTGAAAGACCACAGCGTGCAAATAAGAACTGCTTATTTCATATAAATAGTAATTGCAAATGAGCTTTCATGTGTGACATTTATATGAACATGTTTTGAGAGAGCACCTGTAGACTGAGTTCTGAAAGCGTCATGCCCATAGCAGTAGGTCTTTTAGGATCTGACACCTGAAGCACAGATGGAAAATGAAAATCTTCATTAAAGGAAAAGTCTACTTTCATAACAATAATATTTATTATTATAATATTATAATATATTATTATATTATATGATAACGTACTCAACCCCTTGTCATCCAAGATGTTCATGTCTTTCTTTCTTCAGTTGTAAAGAAATTATGTTTTTTTAAGAAAACATTTCTGGATTCTTCTCTATATAATGGACTGATATGGTGCCCCGAGTTTGAACTTTCAAAATGCAGTTTAAATGCGGTTTCAAACATTCCCAAATGCAGTCGTAAATGATCCCAGCCGAGGAAGAAGGGTCTTATTTAGCTAAACGATCGGTTATTTTCATAAAAATAATACAATTTATATACTTTATAATGTCAAACGCTCGTCTTGTCTTGCTCTGCCTGAACTTTTTTCCGGTTCATGACAGTTAGGGTATGTCGAAAAACTCCCATCTCATGTTCTCCCTCAACTTCAAAATCATGCTATGTCACTTCTTTACCTTTTTTGTTAAGGGTGTTTGATCTTTTTTGCATGTTCACTTTGCAAAGACTGGGTCGGTACTTCTGCAAGTACCGTAGGATGATTTTGAAATGATTTTTGAAGTTGAGGGAGAAATTGTATTTTTTTAAATGAAAATAACCGATCGTTTTGCTAGAGAAGACCCTTTTTCCTCAGGTAGAATCGTTTACAACCCCATTTGGGATCGTTTGAAGCCACATTAAAACTGCATTTTGGAAGTTCAAAATCGGGGCACCATAGAAGTCCATTATATGGTCAAAAATGCTGAAATGTTTTTCCTCAGAAAACACAATTTCTTTACGACTGAAGAAAGAAAGACATGAACATCTTGGATGAGAAGGGTGAGTACATTATCTGTAAAAATACACATCACTGAAGAGCGGAAATGCATGAAGAGGAAACACTTACATCATCCTCATATCTGATGTGAATGCTGGTGATTTTAACCTGGAGGTTTTTGATAACTTGAGTAGCCAGTTTCTCAGCAAATGTGTCCTTCTTTTCTTCTTGTGGCTTCTCTGAAATGAAAAATAACGTAGTAAACACAAAGGGTTTATCGCAACTCTATGCCATTTGTTATGCCGTAAACAATCTAAAACTTATGCAAACACATTTAGTCCAACAAGCAGAATAAAGCTATTGAAAACATTTGCTCATATTTGCCACGATCACAGTCGATCAGTCGCCCAACAGGCCACCCACCTGCTTTATGCTCATACTTTTTAGATCTCCTAAAGGGTTTTTTACGCTTTTTAAGCTTACGTCCTTTGTCTTACAGAGCGCAGCATTGGGAGAGAGAGAAAAGCTGGTGAGGTAGAAAAGAACCATGGCGCAGCAATAAACACACGCAATTAAATAAACATGAAACTACTCCAAAGCACACCAAGTAGTGAGGAAGAAAAAAAATCTACACATACACCCTCAATACACACTCGAAAAAAAGAAAAAGTCTCTTTGAGACGGGAGTATGACTAGCCTGCTATAGGAATGGGTCTGTACATACCCCGTGGTGGATTCTTATACACATAACTCTCCAGATTAAACACAAACTCTCCAGCCTGAGAGCCTGCCGTCCATCAGATGCAGCACAAAGCAAACACACACAGCTGTTAGGGATAGAGATCTGAACGTATGGATGGATGGATGGACGGATGGATGGATGGCTGGGTTGATACATGAATAAACATGGGAATTAATGTAGGGACGCACAAATATTTAAACTGATATTTTTAAATTACTTTGATAATACTAGCCTTTATGTATAATGCATTTTAAGTGGTTATTAAAGGGTATAATGCATTATAATTATTTATAATGTGCAATAATACATTATATCTCATCGTAAGTAATTATAACCGAATTTAAAATGCATAATGTAACAATGAACTAATAAATGTTATAATATATTAACTGTGGTTACAATTATTTATGAGATTGTACAATGCATTACAAGGTGCATTTCAAGGAATAATTAATGCATTAAAACTATTTTTATAAAGGCTTTAAGTAAAGTGTTACCATTACTTTTATTCTGTGGCCACTGACAGATAAATAAGCGATATAATAAATATTAAATCCGTATTACTGTGAAATAATACAATTTAGAATAACTGTTTTCTGTTTTAATATATTTTAAATAATATTGCCATTACTCTAGTCTTCAGAGTCGCATGATCCTAAATAATACTATTATGCTGATTTGATGTTTAAGAAACAAAATTATTGTTATGCTGAAAACTGATTTTTTTTAATTATTATTACTTTTTCGTTTTTTCGATGAATTGAAAGGTCAAAAGAACAGCATTTTTTGAAAACCCATTTTTTTGTAACATTAGAAATGTCTTTACTGTCACTTTCGATCAATGCGTCCTTGCTGAATAAAAGTATTATTTTCTTCAATGTTCAGTATAAAAGATGGCTAAATATTTATTTTGGAATCTGCTATAAAAATGTATTAAGTTTCAATTAGGAGGAAGAAGTGCCTCTAATAATATGGACCTCTGTGCTGATGGTTAGACAGTCCCTGAAAAACTACAGGAGAATTTGTGTGGTCTGAAATAAAGTTTTTTTGTTTTTGTTTTTCCACACAGCTTTAATATTGTTACATGCACACAGCAACTCACCTCACATGCCCTGTTAAAGAGAATGTTTTTAAATGTTTGCCATATTATATTTCTATTCTTTAAAGTTAATGCTACAAAAGGATCTAAATCATAAACTGATCCAAAGCAGATTTAATGTGCAAACTCAAATAAATGGAGGAATGAAAGATGAATGAAGTTGAAACAGACTGATTATGGCATGAATGGATGGGAATAAATGAAATGATGATCATCTGTTATTAAGTTATATTGTACAGAGAGCATAAGAGGAGAACTGCCAAAATGTAATGCACTAATTGACTATGTACAAGGTCAAGTGATCATTCCGTCTTGCGGATACAAACAAACAATGGGTTCCTCACCTCTGCGTGCGACCAGCTGCAGGGTTTCCTCAATGCGCTGCAGCTCCTTCTGTTTGGCCTCCTGCAGGTAACGCTCTTCTTTAGCTGGATCATACTTAATCGCTTTAAACACACAATACACACACAGTTAGAGGCAAACAAACATTACAGATATCATTTGTATCATTAACACCTTAGACGTCTTTCATTTATTACTAATCTGTTTTCACTACTGCCACCTAACTTGTTTTTTGTCAAACGCACACACATACAGTGGAAAATCAAACATTTACACACTGGGAGCTCAGTCAACCATGTAATAACATAAAAGTAATTTACAATGACCATCTCCCACACATTGCACTGTGGCTTATATGTAGCTAAGGTCTAATGCTGCTCATTCAAGCAGACTTAAGATTTCCACTGTAGCTTTGTCCTCTGTTTTGAATCCACTGGTGAAGCTCTATCAGGAAGGACCGGTTCAAACCAATCCATGTGAGAAATTTTTTTTTTTAAACAAATCACAATGCCTGCTATTGTACTTGCTGCCACTGTTTATCTATCCTCACTAGAGTAATAAAAGAGACAATTATGAAGTAGACCAAACAAAAAAAAAGGTCAAGAATAAAGGGACTAAAAGGGTCTTTGGAGCTCCTGGGGCAATTCAATCCATTAGAAATACAGTCTATTTATCAGAATCAGAAAGAGCTTTACTGGCAAGTGTGCTTGCACACACAAGGAGTTTTTCTTGGTACTGAAGCTTTCAGTATACATATATACACTACCAGTCAAAAGTTTTTAAAGTTTTTAAACTATTTTTAATGTTTTTTAAAGAAGTCTCTTTTGCTCACCAAGCCTGCATTTATTTAATCCAGAGTACAGTCAAATGTTGAAATATGTTTACTGTTTAAAATAGAAAGCAGTTATTTTAAACAGTGAAAATATACTAAGTATAGTTCAAGTCTATTAACATATTTACTGACATATCACGCAAGACTTACTGATATAAAAATATAATTAAATCTTATTTGGAGTTGTGTATTTGTGTACAATGCACATTTCTTAATATTAAGCCTAAATTATGTTTTATTGTCACTACTGATGATGATTGTATGATCTGTAAAATAATATCGGTCTTTAAATACAAAATATTTAAAGTATACTTGCAATAGTTTCACTTTAGCACAATCAAATATACTTAAGTATATCTTTAGTTGGACTTCAGCACTACTTCCGCACAATTAAAGTGGATTAAGTACAAAATTAGTAAATATACAAGTTTAGTATACTAAAAGTACAATTGCAGGGTATTTTTAAGTACATAATATGTATTTGTAGTATACTTAGCATGAAATAAATATATTTTAAATATATTTTAATATTTATACTTTTCACTAGGGTATAGATAATAATAGTGAATTTACAGGGCATAGCACTAAACTGGGTTTTTTGTCATTCTGAGGCAATCACAATTTACAGCACATCTTTCAGTAGTACTGTTTAGACCATGTGACAGACACATATGTTCTCAAAGTGAAAAGCTTGTGCATATCTAAAAAACAAAAAGCAACAATTTTTGATTGGCATGTAGAAGCTGCCTGTCTTCATTCAAAAAGACAGACAGAAAGTAGCAGACTTTCATGCTTTAAAAAATGTAAAATCATTTTACTTACAGAACGTGCATTATACAGAACTGATCAGTAAATAAGATAAAGCAGATCTAGAAAGAAAAATGTTACCAAGATCAATCTCAAATTTGAACAATCACTCCCAAAACTCTTGATTGATACACTGTCAACACATGCCATCAACGGCTCTGCAAATAAACACTTGTATTTGCCTGATTAAACATTAAAATCATATAAGTTTGCCATAATAATCAAAGATTCAGATACACACAAGAGCGGCTTAACGGTCCAGGTCCCAAGCCACCACCCTGCTACCCACCTTCTAAACCTGGCTTACCATTGTAAGGTGAGGACAATAACTTAGTTTCAGCTGCAACATGTAAAAGACAATGTCAGTTGAAGCAGCCCAGGTGATAAAGAAGATATAGACTGTATCAAAGAAATTCAGTTATTCAATATATTTGTAACTGCTGCTATACTAGGCAGAAAATAACATCCTCATAGCTTTCAAATGAGTCTAACATAATAAATGATGCATTTGATACTGACTGTTTTTTAGGAGATTGTTTATTGTCAATGCATAACATCCAAATTATTATCAGGACTCTGCGGGGATCTGTACCTTTTATCACAGTAATTAATAAAAGCATTATTTAGACAAAGTTATCAAAACTGTAACATATTATTTATAATAATAATTGCATTTTTGTTATTTAGTGAAACATTGCATAATGCAAGACCTAACACATCCCTGAGTTAAGAGGCAGGAATCTATCTAGGTTATAAATAAATCATGCAATTATTCCTGAGAGATGTTATAACAAGAAATGAAAGCACTTTGCAGACAAATTACTGCAATGCCATGAAATAAATAGCATGGTGCTTTAGGCAAGATTTATATTAAACTTCCACATTAGAAAACATGTAGCATTAAAGAAAACATTATAAATAAAACAAAAACAAAACAAACTGTAAGTACTCACTTGCACCGGGAACCACCAGAAGGTATAATCCATCTAATGTAGCCACCACAGCTTCATTGTACAGGTTTTTCCAAGGGATCTTCAGAGTCAGTTTACCTTAAGAGCAGACATTTTCAATTCAGTGTGACTATATGAAAGATAAAAGCACTTGAATTACATGAATGTAGATCCTGTGGATGTTATTCTATGCATCTCAGTTAAAAGTAAGATACACATTAGTAAAGTACAATACAAACATGGTTATTAGGCAGAATCAGAGCCAGACTTGTAAAAAATGACTTGTTAGTCTTGTTGTCCAAAAATGAGAGCAGATGTAATAAACTTGAAAACCGTGGAAAGGAATCAATCATTTTAGAAAAATATGAAAAATGAAATTTGTTGCATTACAGATCAAGATTTATTTGAGAATTTATAGCTAGATGTCATTTGATCAAGCATATATATATATATATATATATATATGCTTGATCAAAAGACACCTACTCTCTAAAAAATGCTGGGCTATTTTTTTTTTAACCCAAATGCTGGGTTCAGCCTGCTGGGTCATTTTGTTGGGTGGTTTTTAATATTTTTACCCAGGTGCAGGGTAGTTTTTTTTTAACTAAACTACTGATTTATTTTTCCTACTCAACTGCTGAGTTGAGCCTGTCTCTGACGAAACAACCCAGTTGTTGCGTTACAGTCAGACCGTGGGCTTTTTGTGTCCTCTACGGGAGAGAGTGCTTCTCAGTACCGCTGTGCACTTTTTCAGCAAAATAACGGTTTGTATACATTTGATTTCATTTATAAACTTTTTATCATCCTGTAAATTCGATTATTTTACGCAACGCAACATACCAGGACGAGATGTCAGTCAGCTGCATCAGTCAGTTGCGTCAGCAGCATTTGTTTGTTTTTCGCATGATGGAAACATCTTTTGCCTTGCATAACATAAACTGATTTTCTTCATTATAATACTGAATAAAATTTAATTTGATGTTAAAATATATTCCCTAATCTCTGTAATCTCTGTGAAAGTACTGTTTGTGTATAGGAAAGTTGTCAATCACGGCATCTTTCAGCTACGAGTGAAACGTGAGGCGGTGGTCTGAGGTTTATAGTTCCTTCGGCGAACAGAAGCTCATCACCGGCTCAGATTTCAGCGACACACCGTCATGGGAATTAGCACTATTGATTGAAACTGATTACAGAGAATGGTTGAATACACTTAAATTAAAATGCTACTTTTATATGTTCCATTTTTTATTTCTAAAATGCTTGTTAAACGGGTTTAATTGTATGTAATATTGTAAACTATGGTGTATTCACCCAAATAACTACACTTTGTCTTTTTTGTCTAAGGGTGCCTCAATAATTCTGTGTGTGATTTTTAATTTCCAGCAATTTTAAGCCAGCAATATAATAAAGTTGTGCCGATATACGATAGTATCGTGTATCAACAATAGTCAGAGATATCGCCAGTTGCTGATGCCTTTGCCGATAGCAAGACGATTATTATTATTATCCGTCAAAAATAGATTAGGTGCCTAACTTTAGCGATGCAGTGCAGAGAGCCACTTTTGGGGCGCTTCAAAAACTTGCCGCGAGGTGGCTGGTATAAACACAGGCACAAATAACGGTGAGCGGGAGGGGGTGTTTCAGGTGGGAAGCATCTGTAATTGCGTTCAGTTGCTGACGCTCGCAAAAGTGCGCAATCGCTTTCTTATGCGCACTGTTTTTCTTGTTTTACTTTTACTTTTAGAATCGATCCTGTTCAGCAAGGAGGGGAGAGGATGGAAAAGAGGGGCACCATAACTTGTTTTGGGGAACGGCCTCTCCTCTTGCCGCAGACGTGTGCAGTGTAAATAAGGGGTAAGAAATGTATTCATCATACAGTGATGTAACTGTTGTGTTTACTTCTGGTACCGGGAGTGTTTTTTAAAGTGCATAAACTCGCACTAGGCTAGTCAGAGATGATGTTCTTTGATAACGTAAACGTTCTTTGCTCGTTTTCTGTAGCTGTTTTTTTTTTAATAACTAAAGAAATGTAAGCATTAGTAACTTACAATGTTTAAATTGTTGTCATGTAAAAAACACAAATTAAGTCATATTGAAAACATTAGACTGCCTTTAACCTTATGCTGGTGTTGGTTTATTTGCCGGCAATGAAACTAAGTAGGTAAATAATTAAATAAATTAGCATGATAATATCGTGTATCTGCGATCTTACAGGCTGACGATAGCATGATATGAAAATTGAGCATATCGCCCAACAGTATAACATAATAATTTTTAAACATTAGTTGACTTAATTAAAACAACCCAGCATGTTTGGTAAAAACATTTATCCCAACCAACTGGGTCAAAATAACCCAGCATGTGTTCTGTCCACTATTTACCCAGCGTTGGGTTGCCAAATAACCCAAGTTGTAGTGTAGTAGTTTTTTAAAAAGTAGATATTTTTTGAATGAAGATTTTGTCAAATGTAGAAGATATGGAAGGAATTTCACAGTTACTCAGACTAGCATGTTGTTCTTGTTAACCAATTACTTTTTACTGCTTGACATCTTGGCACACAGACCAGCAGATGTTTAAAGTCATCTGACTGGATCATGTGATAACATGACCCGTTTTCAACAAGTTCCCTCTTATTGGCAAGACATCTGTGCTGTGATGTTTGCTGAATTAAAGAAACAGTATATGTCAATTTTACTGAAATAAATTATTCTTACGAAGCATTTGAAAAAGTCAAGGAGGCATAAACAGTTTCACAGCAGTGTCATATTGCTTCCACACCCTACCTAATCTTATATTTTTAACTTCCAGCTCCTATGTGATTATTTATGAATAGAAGTATTTGTTAAAAATTGCTTCAACTCAAATCTCAAATCTACTGAGGAAAAACTAGGAACACAGACTTCATTTTACTAATTTGAAATTTATATTACAACAAGCTTTACTACTACTCAGCTGTCTTTATTATATTTGTAGTGTGATCTCTCCAAACAAACATCAGACAGTGAAATAAAATCACTTTGATTTGACTGTCACTGCAAAGCTTAATCAGTCAGCATAATCTGTCTAGAGCAGCACAAAACAGGAAGTGCAATTCATCGAACTGAACACTGAAACTTTTTCTATTTCAGTCTCCTTGGTTACAGGTTATCAACACACAAGCCTGAATATTAGAAAACTACACATTTCGCACTCTTCCATAACACTACACATGCTACAGCTCCCTGGAGCATAATTTGCCTGATAAAGTGAAAGTTGGATACTCACCAATCTGACCAGCCTTTACTTTAAAAGGAACATCAAACTCACTCTAAAAAACAAAAATAAATAGGTGAAATGGGTTTGAAACACAGATTTCAATAATACAGTATTAGAAATCCTATTTTTATACACATACACATACTAAAACTCTAGTTGTTATGACTTCGCTGTGGTAACAGCAAATCTCATTGTGTTGGCACACTCTAAATTCAGCAGATGCTTTATAGTCTACCACAAACCACAGTGTTACTTACACAGACATACACTCTCTCTTATCAAGATAAATATAGCTCTATTAGATCAAACGTAATGAAACCTAATATTGTTCAATATATACTTACCAAAGCATTTTCTTTCACCCTCAGATTTTCCAACACCACATTTCCTAAAAAAGAAAAGGATACAAATGACCGTGTTGCACATTTTATGTCATGCTTGCTACATAATGTATATTGCAGACTGTACATGTAATATGTGGTCTATATATGTATTATGTGGTCTATCTCTCAAAGGCATTCATACAAACATCTGAAATTCTGAAAGTGTCAAAGATAAGAAATACAAAAACAACTGAATCCAGATATGACTGGCCATATTTGACACTGCTGATAATTGGATTGGCCTCGCAGAAAAGCAATAAATGTCAACCAGAGCAGCCTATCGGATGTTGGGATAAAGGTGTCACCATATCAAACGGCATGCTGACAAAATAACAGGGCGCCCATGCTGATCTGGCCAAGTATTGTCTAAACCCCTGTGGAGTCTGTCACACCTTTAAAAGCTGACTGTTCAATATACTAAAACAGTTTGTTCTTCTCCGTCTCTCAATTTAAACAAAAGCTGACTATTTCTGCAATGAAATGAAAGTGGTGACAGATCCTTAATTCTGTACTGTGGCGTAAATCCAAGTGTAATGGATAATAAAAAAGGAAATAATGTTGTTTGGGGACTTGGTTCTACATATCAGCTATTGGTTGAATTTTGAGATGTGGACTCAAAAACGAATGTAATGTAAACGAATCGAATGTAAGCTAGCAGGGGTGGGGTTTAAGCATGTTTGGAGAAGTCCTGCATACATCACTAAAGAAAAGTCTACAATTTCCACTGGAAGATCCATTGAAAATGGCATGTTGTGACATTTTGCTTAAAAAAAATAATAAATAATTATTTTTAAAAAAAATATTTGGAAAAAACATAAGGTGATTTTTTTTGTTTTCATGCCAACATACGATTCTAATGAACGTGGCTTCAAACTATCCTTGGAATTTATCTGAAAGAATCTAGTTGGAGTTGTTCCGGCCTTGACACATCCTGTAAAGTGACTAACAACACCACAGAATTGATAAATGACTCCTTTCAAAGCTACAAACACATATGTCTACCACAAAGAGAATGTTTAAACACAGGGACATGATAGGTGATTGTGTATGACCCCACCAATAGACTGTTTACATAGTGTAAAACTGTTTACATTAATTCTATAATGGAGCTCGTAGGGGAGATATGGATCATAGGGGCAATCGAGATAAATCTGTAGTCTGGTTTTTCTAAACAGGTATTTGGAATTTAACTGTACCCAAGACATTCTAAATCTGTTCCTTATGGCTCCAACGATGCGACACTTTGAAGAGCAAGTGTACAGCACTTGTACATCATTATATGATTAAACTTTTTATTATTATTATTATCTATGAAGGTGTGGTTCATTTCACCTTGAGCTTTACTTGCAAAAATACAACAGAACAGAACAAACAGCAGTGTTTGCAAAACTGACTGTACATTCATCTGCTCAGCTTAATTGCTGAGAACCATTTTCTGTGTCTTATCTATAGGACAACTGTCTCATGAAACATAAATGTAACGTTAAGCGGATAGTAAGAGGCTTGAGTAATGATGACATCTGAAGTCCTTTTACACAATAAAAGGCGGAAACCCTAAAAATAATGAAAGTAAACAGTATAAATAATGAGCGTTTACTCCTTGGCGCAAGCAACTTGACAGACTGCCAGTCTTACAGAACAGAAACCAATCTAGCAAGAGAGACATTATTGGACACCGCATTAAATTTACATCTAGCTTGCACTGCATATCGATACAGGACGTTTTGCAAAAGACAACAGAAACAAGCGTTTCTTTGCACAAACGTTGACGGGCTGTTTTGACGAATAAACGCTTACCTCCCCATATGCCAATCTTTAACTGCGACTTGTCCAGGTTTTCCACATAATCTCCTATGAACCTGTTCAAGAGATCACTGACTAAAGACTCGAACACCATGGTGAGTCGAGAACGACAGCGACCCTGTCGCAGATAACGCGCTAAAACGCCACAATACGCATTTGATAAGGTTACTTCCCTCCCTGGATGACAGGCGTATACAGCTACATCGACTCGTTCGGCGATCCACTCACACTGTCTGCATCAAGGGTCGCTGCGATTACTGTATTATAAACAGGCTGGCTAGTTAATGCAAGAGCATTCAAGCAAAAAAAAAAAAAAGTTGGATCGTAAAGTGAAAGTGTAGCCTACTCATTTGTTTTTCCAAATAAGAGAGGCCTAGATAAGATTTTTTTACAGGGCTGCCAACTCTCACGCATTCAGAGTGAGATTCACGTAGTCTCTCACCCTCTCACGCCACACATCCATTTTCTCACGCAGTCAAAAGCACCTTCAGTTAAAACTTTAGTAAAATGTTACTGAAGTAAAACAGATTTCATAAAGGCTCCAGTGCGTATTTGTATTTGCGCTCTGGATTTCTATTTACAATGTGTTTTCGTAGCACTGAGCAACGTAGCCAATGTAGTAAAAAAAAAAAAAAAAAAACACTGGGAATTCTCACTACAAAGTTGAACGCAAAAGTTGGCAGCCATTCATTTATTTATTTATGTGCAAGATATAAAATTACTGTTTACTTTAATTTGTCTTTTTACGATTATCACATACTACTATTTATCGAAATGTAAATAGGCCCATTGTAGGCCTGTTATTGACTAATGATTTTCATTTGCTGATATATGTTGAATAATAGGGACTGCTCTGACATAGAGTTAATTTGTTAGCTGGAATAAAGATGGATGGGCCTTTGCCACCTCACATGCATTCATCACATTCTCCCCTTTTTCACTTGGTTGTGGTTTCCCTGCTGAAAAAAACAGCTAAAACCAGCCTAGGCTGGTTAGCTGGTTTTAGCTGGTCATCCAGGCTGATCTTAGCTGGTCAGCAGGGTGGTTTTAGAGGGGTTTTGGCACTTCCTTGGCTGGCCAGGCTGGGACACCAGCTGGAACAACCAGCTAAAACCAGTGTTGCCAACTAATTTTCAGATAAAGTTGCTAAAGGAAGGTCGATTTGTTGCTAAAAGTTGCTAAATGATGTTGTGACATCACAATGCAAAGTTGTCACAACATCAAATCTCAACAACAACAAAAAAAAAAAGTAAAATAATATGCATAATATAATGTCAACATATAAATAACTGTATTTTTAAATACACTGAATTATTGAACACACATTTTTGAATGATT